>JAEQBH010005828.1:0-89854 GCA_016808115.1 Tetrastigma voinierianum
AAAGGAAGAGAGTATGGATGGCGGCCCTCTCTATTTCGACGCCTATGGTTGGAAAGGAATAGGGTGGTTTTTGAAAATGAGGTCCTTCGCTTCATGATGAAATCTTTCTTCTCGTTTACCATAAAGGGCTAAGGTGTACAAGGTGGAGCAACTTAAATTCTTTGGGCGGGTTTATGGCTTGACGGGTATAGGTGAGAGGATAGTTGTTCCCTCTGACTCTCGTACTTTGGGGAGCTTTGTGCTCTTTTTCATATATATAAATATTGCTTTTTACCGGGAGAAAATAAATAAAGACCACTGCAAGATAATGCATTTAGTATTTAACACAAGTGGGATGAGTTTTCTTCAGAATGATTTGCAATCGTCTGCAAAAGGTGAATTTCACTTTGATCAAAGGCTTAAAACAGCTGGAGGTGAATGGCTCTTGCGTGTGATTGAAAATAAACTCGAACTAAAAAATTGCGAAAAAGAGCTCTCAAGCATCAAAATGGGTTGAGGTCCTAGGGTAAATGAGAGGCTCTCGGTCCTTTTCCTCAAGGCCGGGGTAGGATGACCTATAGTCATTCCCGAACCTGGATCTTCATTCACATCGAAAACCGAACAACTCCCACAATTTTTCAAATATGCGATTTAATGAAGCACATCCCTTAAATCTACCCTATAGTAACTAATAGAAGGAAACTAATGAATCTCAAGGGATCTAACAATAAGCATCCACTGAACCCTAAAAGCTCGCTAACATGTGTTAATCAAGGTACATTTAAGATTTAAACTTGAGTGAAAGATGGAAACATAAATGATAATAAATGCTTGCATTAAAATGAAGAGAACCAACATTTTACCTCAAAACCCTAGCCCAAAGAGTCTCCTTCAAGGATGGATAGGGGTTTAAGCCAACCATCCCTTGAGTTGTCATCCCTGGGCGTGTTGGCAAATGAGAAAAATGAAAGAGTGCCAAAGAAAATGAAGGAAAAGAAAAGCAACGGGAAAACTCTCGCCAAGTCTCTGTATCTCCAGCATAGCCAAAAAGAATCAGAATGTCTCTACAATATTTGGTTTGAGCTTTTATAGTGCTCAACAAATGTAATACAAAATACCCGAATACCCATAATATACGAAGGGCAAATTGGAAAATCACAAAAGGTCAAACGGGGTCAAAAGGGCGTGTAACCACAAATGCAGTTAGCGAACAAGACCCCGCCGCGAAAATTCAAGTGTGTCAGAAATCAGACCGCTTCATTCTTGCCTCTTCCGCTCTTATTTTCTTTCCTCGATTCGACTGCGATAAGCCGAAGTTCCACTTGAATTCTTCGTGAGCTTGGATCGACCAACAATTTGGCATTATTAGTTTCCGTAAAACTAAAATTAGCCACAAATGCAATCAAGAGAATATGAATGGGACCTAATGCAAATCGTTAATTCGTTGATTAGCACACAAAAATCGCTCAAAACCTACACAACAGTACTAAAACAAAGACTTTCGGCATTAATCAATTTCCAACCTGACACATTGTCGGGTCCCTTGCTATGAAAGAAGAAAGAGAGCAAACAAAATAATAACAAAATTAGTGTTCTCTCAAAAATGGTATTTCAAAAAAGTATGTGGATGAATAATGCCTAACCTCAATGAGAAACACCAACCTCACCCAAAAACCATCACGAGAGTGGAAGCTATACAAAAATTCAATATCAAAAGAGTTTCCTCTCTAGGAGAACTCAACTCTGGTGAATTTCCACCAAAATCTAGGGTGTTTATATGATTAGTTTTCAACAATAATCACAACCGCATTTTCCAACCAAGCTCTCGCTAATTACCTAGACACTAACCAACCTAAATAGATCAAGACCCACTCTTGTTCCACAATTCTTTGCGGTCGTAGGGGTAAACGCCTGCAAATTGACCTCACCAAAGTCCATGTAACGGGATCCACCATGACTCTCAACCCAATAAGGCTTAGGGGTATCAAGTCAAAAGATCTTCAACCACAAACTCTTCTGTGCCAACAACTCCCACTAATGACTTTGAGACTCCAACACCTACAACTTGCTAAACCTCACCATCTACCCATGTAACAGCACTAAGTCGTGGCTCCCAACCGCCATTTAGGGTATCGGGGCTTTAAAGACTTCACATATAAATTTCGGATCGTGCTCGGTTTCCTTGCCAAGTGTGCGTTTGTAATTTCTTTCTTCTTTTTCTTTTTCTCTTCCTTTTATTTCCTTTTGAAGGACTCATCGGGGCCTTTTTTTTTCGAGCGGAGTCCTTAACCCATTAAAGGTAGTCACGAAAAATAGGATAGGTTTCTGCAAAGTTTCTTAGGAGGTTAGAAGGCCAAAACATCAAGAACCTTATGTGCAATAAGAGCGGTTAGCTGTGAGGTAAGAAAAGGGTTGAAAGCACTAAGAATTTAATCGATCATCCGCTTTAATTGCCATGAAATCAATCTAACATCAACAACATTGGACAATGTTTCAATTCTTCAAACTGCGTTAGGCAAAACAAAAAAAAAAAAAAAAAGGATGTAATTTTGCAAACTCGGTAAGTGCGAAATAAGGGTAAATGTGCTAAAAAGATATATGGCTGAACCAAAACAAACAACTACTAATAAATGTAAACTAAACAGCGAAGTCATTAATCTCACAAAAACTTGCTCAAAATAGGCAAATGTTCACAGTCATTAATCTTCACAAAAAACTTGCTCAAAATAGCAACAATTACATAAATATAAAAGCCACTCTTCGTAACTCCCCAACCAAGTGTCAGCATTGTCCCCAATGGGGCCCTGACAAAGTTAGAGAGGTGCTCGCCCTCATCACGAGCAAGCAGGGTATGTCATCCCCGCATGGGCAAGCTAAGGAGTTGGCCGATGAAGCCTCTGGAGAGAATTTATTGCCGCTTATCGAGGAGTGCTTCACCATCGAAGGGGCGGAGGAAGGGCGCACCCGAGGCCTAAAATTGTGCCTCCACATGGGTCCCGCCATGCTCGATTAGTAAAGAGATGGAGAGGGTGGAGGACTTCGCATGTCTGTGAAACAAATTTAAAAGTTATGAGAATGTATAAGAGAACGAGAAATGCAATCATAACTAAGCTACAACTAAGGTGGTGTTTGTTTTTTTACTTAATGTCGAATAGAACTTTTGAGCTTAATGTCGATTGTAGTACTCTAATAGCATTAAGTATTGTTGTTTATTTTAACATTAGTAGCGAGTATGATGACAATGTAAAGACGGATTATTTCTAATCATTCCTATCCTCGCCCTCGCTCTTAATGACACAGTTTAATTTAATTTTAACTGTTTTTAACTGTTTGATTTATTTTCAAATCCATGTTAGTATTGTTACTTCTCTGAAACCCAGAAATAGAATTTTCAAAATGGCAAAATGTTAATAAAAATAATAAATCACATAAGGGTTTAGGAAGCTTCAGAAAATTCTCTAGATTTCGATGACGAAACGGACGCGTCGCCAAGCAAATTATTCTCGCGAAATCTAGTGACCCAAAAAGTTTCGTCGACCGAGACAGTTTTGAATTTCCCATTTTCCAAAGGATAAGTTACTGTTACCCATGACAAGATTTTTACGAAAACTCGAAAGTCAAGAAACGCTCACAATTCATTTAAAATAAAGGAATTGAAAAGAAATAAATCGGTTTCGCGCAGTAAACGAACCCAATGAAGCAATATGAACCATGTATCCAAAATAATAATAATAAGCCCCATTCGATTATATTTTAAAATAATTTTATTATTTTATTTTTTATACTTTAATATAAATACTATTATTATTATAATGTTTTTTAATAAATAATTTATAAAATTCATAATATATTTATTTTATGAAAATATTAATTTTAATATAATAAAAATAAAAGCAAATATAAAAATTAAAATTAAAAAATAAAACAAAATAAATGTAAACTGGCGAGTTTGGGAATTTTCCCATCTCCGCCCGCCTCGCGAATTTTTTAAATGAGACAAGTTTCGAATCAAAAATAACGTAGCGGCCTGCACTTCGACCCCCCAAACCCTCCCGTTGTTTTCCTAAGAAATGATATTACTAAATTTCTTCTTCATTGACAATGATGGAGTTTTTCTTATTTTGATGGAAAATGACTTTTTCTGAATAGAAAAGTCAAATATTTTCACTTTTCTATTCAGAACTTTTTTAAAAAATTTCAAAGAATAGTCAGAAAATTTAAAACAAATAACTTAATCGAAAGCTTAGCTTCAAAGATAAGTCAAAAAAACAAACACCACCTAAAACTTAGAATAAACCAAATAAAATTCATTAAACAAAAAGGAGCGGCATTTCAAACAAATGAGACCAAGCCAACTCGGAGTATCCTGTTGAACTTTTGGAGGGTCAAGGAGGGGGGCCCTCCTATCTCGCTACGAACTGCGGCCGTATACGGCCAGCTCTCCGCCTATCGACCTCAATATTCGTCGTCTCGAATCGAAGGTGTCCACCGATCCATTAGATGTGAACTCGTGGATGATGAATGGATCACCCATCTGACTCAGCTCGCCTCGAAAGAGGTGGAGCTGAGTCATAAAGCAAAGACTCGTCTCCTTTGTCAGTTTTCGGCTATCACCGATCATGCCACTTTAACTGCCTTTGCAATCTTCTCGAGCTGGAAGTAGGCATCATTTCAAATTTCTAGCCCGCTGATATCAAGAAGCCTTTTAAGGCTAGCTCTTCCCATATCCAAG
Source organism: Tetrastigma voinierianum (assembly GCA_016808115.1). Classification (NCBI taxonomy): domain Eukaryota; kingdom Viridiplantae; phylum Streptophyta; class Magnoliopsida; order Vitales; family Vitaceae; genus Tetrastigma; species Tetrastigma voinierianum. The sequence goes on from JAEQBH010005828.1 coordinate 4,712, forward strand.
TTCAGCTTTTTGACTACCCACCATGCCTTATACTCACTTCATTGTGCGTGACATGCCTTGCCATAAACTAAAGATAAGGGACATACTCAAGGGGCTTGGTCTCAGAGGCCGCTCAGGAGTGCCCACAAGGAATCCATCACCAGAGACTGGGGCCTCCTTTCATTGAGCTCACCACTTTCATCAATATTGTTTTGATTTCCCTGTTGGCGAGCTCAACTTGACCACTGGTTTGAGGATGGTAAGGGGTGGCCACTTTGTGCTTTACACCATACTTAGCTGGGAGGTTCTCAAAAGGTTTGTTGCATAAATGTGAACCTCCATCACCGGGACATGGCCTTGGGACCCCAACCGAGAAGATGTTCCTCTCTCAAGAATTCCAACACCACTCCCATAGCTCGGCCGCTATGCGGCACTGGCTTCAACTCATTTCAACATAGTCGACTCCCACCAAATACGAGATATCCAAACAATGAAGGAATGGTCCCATAAAGTCGATGCCGTTAAACATCGAACAAGTCAACTACCAAGATCGGGTTCAGAGGCATCATGTGATCACGTAGAGATTTTCCTCACCTTTGGCATTTGTCGTGATTCTCGTAGATATGGTGTGGGCATCCTCAAAAGAGAAGGCTAATAAACCCAGATCGAAGACCTTCACGGCGCTGAAGCAAAATGGCCTCCACATGCACTCATGGCAATGGTCAGCATCCCTTGTTGTTCTCCCTCGTGCACACATCTTCTCGATTATCCGTCAGCAATATTTCAGATAAGAAGGGCTCTTCCCACGTAGGAGGAATTCTGCGAAGAAGAACCCGTCTGCGGCCTTCCAAATCACGGTAACTCTCATGCTGCCGTAAAATTGGCAATGTGAGCATACCACGGGCATTTTCCACTAGCAAATGTGGACCTCAGAAACTCATCACACTGGAGGGTCGTGGGTGTCAGGTGATATGGTTAGTCGCATGGAGGTTTTGGCACCGCTTGCACGAGAGGCACACTTTGAGATCGGGTGACAAGACTTCAAGTTCTGAGGAAGATGGGAAATGGAACACTAGGACATCAGGAGGTTTTGCACTGATTATGGAAAGACATCAGAAGTTAATGGAGCACCTTTTTCTCAAAACCCACTTCCTCCTTAGAAACTAGGAGGTCGGGTTTCTTGAAGGACCTTAGCGCGCGAGATCATGGCTGGTATCACTTTCCCACTTTGTTCACCTGGGCAGCTTCACAAAGATGCTAGGTAGCAGATGTTCGGGATTCTCAAGGAGGGGACAAACAGTCCTGTTTTCCTAAGACCTTTAATGATCTGGGAGGGTGGAAGAGGTAGAAAGGTCTTCACTTCTTGCACAACAAGAAATTGGGTTCTTCAAGAGGACTTGCTTGGTTTTAAAGGAGACTATGACTGATGGTTTTTCAATTAGACACATGTACCGTAAGCTGATATATTCCTCTTTCCTACTCTGGATTTCTCTGCTCCATTCGAACCCAATCGTTCCCCCAAACCGAGTTTTTTACTTGAAAGCTTCCAGGCAAGGTGCTTACTGACAGCCTTAAGAGGAGGGGGATCCCCTAAGAAATGTTTTTATGTGAAGAGAATGAGGAAACAAGAGACTCGTTCCGCTTATCCAATCGTCTCGACAACCAAGATGTCAGGATCTTTTCGCCATTACTGATTATAACTGGGTGTTCCCCCTAACGGTTCGCCAACTTCTCATTGCTTGGCAAAGCGCTAGTGTCGGTAGAAAACGGAAGAGAGCTTTTGGTCGGGCACCCCCTCTTTCGCTTATTCCGACGCTATGAAGGAAAGGAATAGGTGACTTTTGAGAACGACCCACTCGCCATGATGAAATCGTGGCTATCTTTTTTGCTTACATCAGGGTCAGCGGGCTGCTGTATAATGCTGATAACTTAAATTTTCGTGGTTTTTTATTCTGCCGGGGGTATGAGAGTGAGTTTGTGTTTTCCTTTTTTTCAGACCCACTCAGGTACCTTTTCTGGGAGCCCTCAGGCTCATTTTTCATCTATATAATCGCTTATTTACCGATCAAAAAAGAGATGATCCTAATAAATAACATTTTCCACTCTTTTATCCTCGATCTCAAGTGTTGAATTCTTAAAGGATGAGGACTCCACCTAATAAGTCTAGCCTCGCATTTTGCTCGTAGGAGAAGGTACTTCCAAAGCCGAATGGTCCGTGAAGATTACTGATGTCCGACCCTACCAAGCATGCACGAAATCGTCTAAGGCATGCACCACTCCGCCAAGCAGCCTCTCTTTGTGGTGGTGTAATTCCCCTGTGCCTCATTCAACGTTTTGCTTGCATAGTAGACCACATAAAGTTTTCCTTCTTCTCTCTGCCCAAGAACTGCTCCAATGGCGAGGTCACTTGCATCGCACATAACCTCGAAAGGTAACTTCCAGTTGGGGGCCCTCACTATTGGTGCAGTGGTTATAGCCTCAGCTCCTCAAAGCTCTGCAATCTTCATCCCAAACAAATTTGGCATCCTTCTCCCAGAGCTTATAAAGAGGCTTGACACTTTGAAAATCCTCGATGAACTTCAAAGCTTGTATGCTCAAGAATTGTCTCACGCCTCTCATATATTCGTGGGAGAAGGCAATTTGGAAATCGTCCAATTTTGTCTCATCAACTCTTAATTCCTTTGTTGGAAATAAGGCAACCAGCACACTCTCGCTGATCATAAACATTCTAATTCAAAGACTAAGCTCTTTCTCATCATCTATAGACTGTTTCCAAGTTGATCATATCTTCTGGAAGCTTCTCCATAAACTCAGAACATCCATGTAGACTTCCATAATGCGCCCACCAAATTAATAAAGATACCGAGCATGCATAGCCGAATGTGGCACATACGCGCCAGCGGCATCCCCTCCTCGTAGTATGTGCCAAATGGGCAGCGAAGGTGGTATTCTCCTGTCTTCGCAAAGAATCTCACCTCGGGAAGTAGCTTGAATAGCCATCCAGAAGCAAGAAAAGGTCAATAAATTCTTCAAGAAGCTACCCATGAAGGCAGAGAAGTGATCCTTTCTCACACATCATTTAACCTTCTCAGAATCAACATATACCCTCCAACCTGTGGTAAGGTGAGTGGGAATTTCCTCTCCCTTCTCATTATGCACAGTGATTACCCCTGATTTTTTAGGCACAACCTGGTCAACTCACCCAAGTGCTAATTTGATACGGGGTAAATGATACCCGTCAGGCAATTTTAAGACTTCGCACGTACCACCTCCCATGTGATTCAATCTCCTACGGCCGCCTTTACCGATTGCTTCCTCCTCCAAATGTATATGATGTGTTTAAACTGTCACTAATTCCCTTTAGGTCGTTGATTTTCCACCAATACCTCTCGCTTGTTTCCCCGAGGATGTCCACTGTAGTCGCTTTCCCGTGAAGTGGCCGAAAGGTGGAGGATATGACAACTGGCACTGTCACAGTTCTTCCTGCATGATACATTTTAGTTCCACAGGTAGGCTATCCAGCCTGAGGCTCATCGGGTTTCTTCCCACCTAGAGGTATAATTTCTTCCTTTTTTCTCCATGGCCCATGTACAGTGCATAGGTCTCGTTCCCTCGCAGCCTCTTCATCAAATGACAAATTTCACTTAGCACATCTTGCATTTGTCGACGCCTTGCTCCGTAATAGTATCAATTATGCAAACTTCCTCTGGGCCCTCTTCCACTGGTTGCATATGCTTTTTACCAAAGTGGAAGATGTTGAGTTCCAAAGTCATGTGCCCAAATGTAAGTTGCATAACTCCATTTCGGCAGTTGATAATTGCATTAGAAGTGGCCAAGAATGTTCTTCCAAGGATGATAGGCACATAATTAGTCCCCACGCAACTCGTATTCTCAGATTAAGCACAACAAAGTTCACAGATAGTAGAATTTGTCCACTTCAGACAAAAACATCCTCCACAGCCCTTCGGGTATTTTTATGGATCTATTTGTGGGTGATAATGATGGAAGCGGGTTTAGTTCTCCCAAACCGAAATGCCATACATCGAATAAGGCAAAGAGGTTTACACTGGCCCCTGTCTAGTGTATCTTTCACACAAGTGCCTCCGATATTCACCTGAGATGGTAGGCAACCCTGATTTCGTAATTTTACTGAGTCTTCAGACCGGATGATAGCACTAACTTGTTCACCAGAAGGCCTTCACAACATTTAACCTCTCTTTACTATGCAATGTGTCTTTAAAAAATTCGCATACGTCAGACTTATTTAACTCGTCAGCAAGATATGCCGACCTTCACTCATTTTAGCACCTCTTAAGGTCAGTCTGGTCATGGCCTTTTCTTTCTTTTAGTGCTCGCTAAAGGTGGGGTGTGCTCTTTCATCAGATTTTCTTGATCACTTCCTCCGTTCACCTTCTTTGCCTCCCGTCCCTTGCTGGTTTGGGGACTGGTTGTTTAACTTCCTTACCACTTCTCAAAGTGATAACTGCTTTAACTTCATCTATCTCGGGATTTGGCTCATTGAAGAGCTTACTCATACACCCCTAGGATCATCAGGTCTCGAGAGTGAAATCCCTTTCGCACCCGGCTGGTTAACCTTGAAATTGAGTACCAGGGCCACAAATTTTTGGTACTCAATTGTAGGTTCTCTATCTTCGCTTTAGTACCTTCCACTGCTTCAATCCTCCGGTTAGCCTAGGCATTCACGCTCTATTCTTCCACAAAGTCAGCTCACCTTAATTTCCCTTGCTCGTCTATATATTGCCTAACTGGAGGTTTCGGGGCTTCCCAGGAGGTTAGGACGGTTCTCCAGCTGTGATTGTGCATTGTTGTATGGGGCGTTGGTCGAGGCTTGTATCGCCTACCGACATTGGCATGTCTAGCCATCAAATCCTCACTCAAGGAACACCTGGACAATGCTCTCCTTGCGATCAATGGACTAGCAAATGAACAAAGGTCGATGTGTACAGGCCTCGGCCACGCCTGCACTCTGCGTTGATTTCTACTTCGCTCTTTCCAAATTTTCTACCCAAGGTAGACAACTTTGCCTTCATCTCCATATCCTCCGGGGAGTGAGTACATGCCTCCCTTTGATTTGGTCGCAGTTCACCCTTTCGCCAAGTTTCCCTAGTGTTTGTCTATCCCATGCCTTTTAATGTTCAAATACATAATTCAAGTGAAGTCCAAGCTCGAATGTTTGCCTTGATGTGTCTCAAACAACACATAGTTTCCAAATAACCGCCTAGTGAAGGCAGGACATTCCATTATAGAAGTGATTAACTAACATCCAAGTATCAGCCATGGTGAGGATAGGCATTGATGGTCTCTAGGTACCTTTTCCTAATACTAGTAGAATTTCTATTTTCGATCGCAGTTGTAATCGCTTCTTTCAAATTATTGGTTTTATGAGTGCCGAAGAATTTCTTCAAAATTCAGCCTCGCATATTCCTTAATTCCTAATATTCTCAAAATTTCAGAGTTGGAGCTGATTTTAGCTTCTCATCTTGGAGTTAGGAGGAAAGAACTTCAGCCTCATCTGATCCACATCGAGATGTCCCTTGAAGGTATTGCATACTTCTCGAATTCCCCATGTGTGAGTATGGATTTTCACTCATTTCCCATGAAAGTGGAAGCAAGGCACAATGTGTGGCTTGATAATTATGTCCTCTGGAGGAGGTACAATGCAGGAGGGTGCACTCACTTTCGAGGGGTGTATATGATCTCCTTATAGTTTTGATAACAGATTTTGTGAACCCCGCTGGGCTTTGTCGCTCGTGGAGGCTCCATCTCGACCACTGTGGCTGCCTACTGGCCAAATTGCTTTGTGGAGCACTGCTCCTTTCTAATATGCCTGTTGTGTTCCTATCCCAATGGTGCATAAACTCCTATGGAAACAGCACAAAGCATAGCAAGAGACAAAAACAAAACAGGTTACCAAAAAGGTTAATGTTAACAAAAAATAAAAATAGAAATTGTATATGGATAGTATAAAAATTGAATCAATCTAACAGTAAACTGCTAGGGGAAATAACAAATAACAAAATAAAAGGCTGAAATTCACAAGACTGCGGATGTGGACCACAAGTTCAACAACTCACACTTGCACTTAGGCACCATCCCTAAGAACTGCATTCATCTGATTCATTATACTCCAGAAAATAAGGCCGAAATCAACAAAATTTATAAACCTAAATTCCTCCTACCGTCAGAGCATAGCTAACGGCAAAGATAAAGGCCTGTGGCCGAACACGGGATAGGTTTTCTTCTGTAAATGATTTGCAAGCCGCTCAAAAGGTGAATTTCACTTTGGATTAGAGGTGTTTTAAAAAAAGTGGAGGTGAATGGTTTGCAGATTGAAAATAAATTGAACTAAAAATATGAAAGAGCTCCTCGGGCTTACTCCGGCTTCCTGGGTTTGAGAGGTCCTGTGGTAAATGAGAGGTTCTCGGGTTCTTTCTCATTGGGAGGATGACCTATAGTCATTTCCCGAACCGGTTCTTCATTTGGCTATCAAAACCGAACCCTAATAATTTTTCCTTTTGAAATATGACATTTAATGAGCATAAATGTTTCTGACAAGAAAAGCTTATATCCCCCAAATCTACCTACAAAGAACTACTTAGAAGGCAATCAATAACTCAAAGGGATCTAGTAATAAAACATCCACCGAACCCTAAAAAGCTCGCTAAATACAAAGTTAATCAAGGTACATTTAAGAGATTTAAACCTAGAGCGAGAGATGGAAACATAAATGACAATAAATGCTTGCATTAAAAAAAAACAAGAGAACCAACATTTTACCTCAAAACCTTAGCCCAGCAGGCCCTCTTCGATGGAGGGTTTATTGGGTCCATCCCTTGAGTTGTCATCCTCAAGGGGTGTTTGGCAACCGAGAAAATGAAAGAAAAGCAAAGAAAATGAAGGAAAAGAAAAGCAACGGGAAAACTCCTGCCAAGTCTCCTCAGATCTCCAAAGAAAGTAAAAAAATCGAATGTTCCTACACATTTGGTTCAGCTTATATAGTGCTCAAATAAGCAAAAATACAAAAATACCCTCAATACCCATAATACATGAAAGACAAAATTGGAAAAAATCACAAAAAGGAAGTCAAACTGGGGTCAAAAGGGCAGAAAAATCACAAATGTAGGGTGCGAAATTTGCACCTCGCGAATTTTGGTAGGTCAGCAACCGTGACCGCTTCATTTTCTTATTCTTCGCTTCTTCTTTTCCTTCGATTTATGATCATGAGGCCGAGTTCCACTCGAATTCTTCGTGCTTGGATCGATTCAACAAATTTAGCATTATGTCAAAACTACAAAATTAGCACAAAATGCGATTAGTAGAATAGCCGGACCTTAATGTGCAATCGGAAAGACTGATGGATTAGTACACAAAAGTGCTCAAAACCTACACAATGTGGCTCAAATAGCACTAATTCAATCAAGATGCGCCTTCCAAGAGGTTGATTTTATTGGCACACCAGAACTGGACATATACAACGACAGTAAAAGGTGTGCTAATAAAGAGAGAACACACACACACACAAAAAACAAACAAACAACAACTTTGTATCTCCTTCTACAAGCTTCCAACCAAACTACGAGATCAATTAAAGGTACCGAGTCTTATTCTATGTACAATCTAATCTATAATAAAGTGTTACTTCTGTTGATCAGGTGCTTTCATACAGCCTTCCCATATACTGTGTTCTTGTTCACTATCTGAAGGGAAGCAAATTGAGACTTGAGAAAATTCAAAGGGACTTACTTTAGTATCCCACGTTTTGTAATTGCTTTCCATAACCCAATTCTGTACATACCTCTTACATTGCAGAAACAATAACCATCTCTTCTTTGCATACATCCTATTTGTAACTCATATCAAGAGAGCTTTCCTTTCAAATGTATATTTGCAACTCCACTTTCCAGACAGAGCTTGATTAAGCAAAGAAAGACATTCCAGGCCTGCCTCGCTCTTATCCATTGAAACAACTCCTATTATTTGTTGCTCATACTGCTGGTCACCCCAGGTTACGCTTATTATACTCGATTAAATAAAGTATGTGCTAAAAATATCCCTAAATGATGGTACATTTGATGTATACATTTTTTTGGTAGGCAGAAGCAACTATATTACTAAAATGTGCAGACCTAAGGGTATACAGGATGTATACAAGAGAAGCAAAAAGACTACCTACCACCCACAAACTTGGGAAAACTACAGGATGCACATTAATAAATTTACAAGCAGATACTCCCCCTCATTCAAGTGGCCAACCCAAGAGGTGATAGAGGAAATGAAAGAGTGTTTAATCCTATATGAGGTAAGTTTAGATTGTCAAACGTCACTCTATTTCTTTCTTTCCACACTGCCCAAAGTAGGCTAAATAGAGCTGTCTTCCATGCTCTCTAGCTTCTTCTTATAGAAAAGCTCGACCATCCCATCATTAAGTCCTTAATCCGCAGGCAAACCCATTCATTCCCGACAAAGCGTTGAGGAGAGCCCAGACCCTGTGACAGGTGGCGTTGCATAAATAAGCGATCTAAATTTTCCTCCTCTTTGCACACGGCATCCGTTCAAGTCAAACTCCTTCTTAATTGGTCCTCAATTAGCACCTTTCCCTCACCAAACCTCCCCAAGTGAACACACTTATTTTTGGGGAGGGACCCGACTGTTCGAAATGAGGCCTGGCCTGCAATTATCACTGATGCATTTTCCATGTGCATGTAATTTGCTCTACTATACTCGGCCTTTCTTATTCACATCCCATAAGATTTTGTCCTCCACCCTTTGCCTCACACTATTGCCACTGAGAGAGTTGATTAGCCTCTAAGCTTCAATCCAGCTTCAATCATTGAACAACAAGAACCTTAAATTGGCTCCACCTTCACCTCAAAGACTCCCACACTTCCCCTATCATTTTCCCTTTTGATGCAGTAATTGCATAAAGGATTGGGAATAGGTTGCAAAGCGGATTCTCCCCATTCCACTTATCTTCCCAAAATCTTATTCGACCCCCATTACCCAACACTAACATGCAATCATGTTTCATTTGTTGGCCTTCTTTCCTAATGTCGCTCCGCAGACCCACCCAAAACTCCTTTGGCTCCTCCGAAACCACTCCCCAACTTCTAATTCATACTTTAGTTTGATCAATTTCTTCCACTGGGATTATCTTCTCGTGGGCCAATCTCCAATTCCATTTACTCAAGCAAAGGATTTGTTCAAATTTTCCACTTTCTTACTCCTGCATCACCACTTTCTTTGCTTTTGCAAACCGTACCCTAATTCACTAAATGAATCTTCCTGTCGTTTCCCCCACCCTAAAGGAAATCCCTTTGGATTTTTTCCAACCTTAACTTTACTCCCTGTGAGGCACTCTGCATACCTACATTGTAAGTGATGGGGCGATTAGAGAGTGTGCTCTAATCAAAGCTCTGGGCTTTCCCCATTTTGATATGTATTGTCTTTTCCAAAGCGCCAACTTTTATGAACCTTCCTCCACCTCGTCGCACACCCCGAATTGATTTTACGCTCATTCCAAGGGAAGGCTTAAGTAAGTGGTAGGCAAGTTCCCTTCCCACGTTCCCAATTCAGCCCAAATCTTCTAGGTTCTCCACGAATCTCTACCGGTGTGGATTGAGCTCTTTTCCGATTTATTTTCAGAATCGTGATGGCTTCAAACCAGCAAGACCCAAATTATATAGGCTAATCAAGCCTCTCGTGTCATTGCAAAAAGACTTAAGTGTCGCTTTGCAACAACAAATATACATGCTTTTAAACTTTGAAACTGATAGTTGATCGATAATACTAGGGTATTCATTATGAAAATATACCGACTGTTACTCCATCAAAATTATGCTAGGATGGGTGCTGGATTTAATTTTCTTCTTTTTTAGGTAAGTATCGAAGTTAATTTTTATGGGGATGGTGGCACCCTTGAGGCCTGGCTCAAGTGGTTAAGGGTTGGGATTAGGTTAGGGGAGCTTTATGTTCAAATCCCAGTGGGGACAAAAAAAAAAGAAAAAATAAAAAAAATACTTACATATAAAAAAAATTTAGGGAGATGGTGGCAGATGTAAGACGGCATTCCTTGAGACAATGCTAAAAGGTCCAAAAGAATAATGTCTACTACTATTGTTTGTATAGTGTACACATGTCAAGCATGCATTAACCACAAATATATATGGTTTAAAAAATTGATTAACCAGAAGGAAGAATCATACTGGAAGGAGGTCAGAAGAAGAACAAAGGTAAGGAATTTAGTGGTCATAGGCGCATGTTCTATTTTATTTGTCTAGCTTCGTTCAGTTCATACTGGTGAAGTTTCAAGCAATTTAGTCTGGACATATATACATACAAATGTGTGTTTGTTTTTATTGCTTAATATTGTCTCAATGTAAACAATATTGTACCTTTGTCCTGGCGCACTAGGAAGTATGAATGTATGATTTAACAGAGACATGACTCAATAGAGATGGAACTGGCAATGAATGGTTTATGTTGTTGATATACTGTAAGGGGATTAATATTCTTTTTTCCACTGTGAACAATAAAATACTCATTCCTTCATTTGATGTATAGCCATATATTTCCTTAGGTAGTGAGTGTTTTTTATTTTTTTGCATGCCAGCATTTTGTTTTTCCTTTTGCCCTGTGATTCTTGCTTTGTTTAGCTTTTCATGCCTAAATGAAGGATTTTCCATCTTAGCCGCCTACTGCAATTTTTCATTCATTTCAATAGAAGATTATGGTCTTGCAGCATTTGTTCTATTCCTAATTTGGCTGGTGCCTGGCATGCCTTGGTACCATTTGATGTCTATAAAGTAAACATTGGTGCTAGTAATTTTTAGCATGCTCTATCATCATTCGACATGATCGACTAATTGATTTATTGTTCTTCTAAATGTTGGGGTTCAGATTCTTGAAATGGACACTTATAGGTACCATGGTCACCCATGTCTGATCCTGGAGCACCTACCGTACTCGTGATGAGATTTCTGTGTGAGACAGGTGGATGTTTGGTGTTCTGGCATTTTTTTCTTTGCTGCAATGTGTTGGACAATATTAACCAGTTTTGGTGGTATATTTTCTAGGAGCGTGATCCAGTTGAGAATAAGAAAGCTGATCTTATCTCATGAGCTGTCTACTGAATCAGAACTAAAGGTAATAGTATCAACTTTGTCCATATAGGCATTTTTGTTTTTGGAAATTATGTTTTGCCATTGGATTTGAGAAAATTTCAGGATTGGGTGTGAAGTGAGAGTTTTATCTTCTTTTATCATCTTTTTTTTTTTTTTTTTTTTTAATATCCTTTTTCCTTTTCTTTGTCTGCCTCTTCCTCCCAAATTGGTTCTGGAATCGATTCCAGCACAGTTTAGGTAGAAAATCAGTAGCAGAAAGAAATGGGGAATTTGGATATGACTCCTGAATGATGTCAAGAGAAACTGCATGCTGACATATATATATTTTTTTGGTTTTTAAGAGTATTGAGAAGTGAACCTGAGGTCAAGTAGAGATGCTATTGCAAAAGCCAAGGTAAGAAGACTTAGCAATCTTAATTTTGATTGTTATGTAGCTCTAGTAAATGAACTTCGTCCTGATGTTCTATAACTAGCACAGTTGAATCCTTAAATTCTGTTCATATGTCTTATGCCATTTGCCATTTTCTGTTTTACCAGGAAAGTCCTATGCCAGATCCATCTGAACTCTTCACCAATGTATACGTGAAAGGTTATGGGATTGAGGTAAATTCTACATCCGTTTTATTCGTTCATTTCTTTTTTCAGATCTTTTATTCCTTACCATGCCCTTCCTGGGAAGATTGAAAACAAGTCCTACCTGATTTGTCTGCTGTCAATGGTATTGATTTAGATATACCTCTTACTGATAAACAGGGAACCATCTCTTCATATACTATGCAAAATATTTGGGTTTATCGAAAACCAAGTTTGCTCTTCCCAGTCTAAACTTGTGCTCTGTTTGGAACCATGAAAGTATTAAAGAAATAAAATAGAGAGGAAAAATGGAAGGAAGATAAAAATAATTTAAACTTAATAAACAACATTACGTATTTATTCAAACTCATTTTATTTGTTTATCTTTATCATATAACGACTAAGAAATTTAAATATATATAAAATTATGAGGGATTTTAATTATGTTTGATTTTCTTTTATATTTCCCATTGCGAAACCAACGGGAGAATATCATTTTCTTAGCCTCCGTTTTGGAACCCGAAATGATAAGGAAAGTTAAAATAATGAGGAAAAGTGGAAGGAAAGAGAATTTGGAGGAAATATAAAATAGGTTTATATTAATTCTTATATGCTTTATTCAAACTCATTTTATTTGTTTCTCTCTATTATACAAGAACTAAGAAATTTAAAAATATATAAAATGATGAGGAATTTTGATTATATTTGATTTTTTTTTTTTTATATTTTCCACAATGAAACCAAACATAAAAAATCATTTCATTAAGATATTTTTTTCTTCTCTAATACTTCAATGGTTCCAAATGGAGCCTTGCTTTCCAAGCTTGGGGAGGAAATATACTGAAGTCAACCTGTGCAATGCACAGAAATTATACTGAAGATGAAGAATTTTGTTTATTTATTAGTTTAGGGGCCTTAATTCAAGAGATAATATGGATTTTAGGGAGACTCTAAATTGTATGTTGGCATCAATGACTAAATGATTAAACCATAGAATTTCCTAAAAAAAAAAAGAAATTGGTGAGCTTTTGGAATAAAGCAATGCAGAGGCTCTAATATCATTATCCTGTTTTGCTTTCTAAATTGAAATTATTGGAATTAAAACATTCTTTTTCTTTTGGTAGACTATGTAAACCTGCTATCCTCTGTTGTAGGTGATACAGATAGAAAGGTTTTAGAGGGGTGCTACATGAGATCCAAGAGCCCTACCAAAATAAATAAAAGGTGCAAGTGAAGAGGATATCATGTCTGGCTGAATCCTCTCTAACCCTTTTTATTTCCCTGTATAGAAAATCGATTCTTCTCATTCACCTACGGGAGAGAGGTAAGTATTTATTTTTTCTAGGGGTGTTTGCAATCCCACGTTCCCTATGACACTTAGTGTGTGTTGCTTTGTTCATCTGGCATCATCGATGAGATGATGATGACCAAATTTCACTTTGATCATGAAAAGTTTTTTTTTTTTTTTTAATTTTCACCGTGCTTTAATAGCTGTTCATCTTCATTTTTCTTTTTATTTATAAATTTGGGGACTTCATTTTAATCATTTGCTTTTGTGAAATAGACATGATTTTCATTTCCGATACCATTTTTCATTGAAGGATGCAACTTCCTTTCTAAGGAAAATCCTAGCTTGTTGATAAAAACTCTTTGGTTGTATTTGAGCTTAGTCATACTCTTGGAGCTAGGAAATAGTCAAAGATAAAAAAAAATTTGGTGAAAGAACTAATAGATTAGACTATGGAAATGTAGACATTTAGAAAACAAATGTAGGACAATTTTGAATTAAGGAAATAAACAAATATAATTATTTTTATTAATAAAACGAAATAATTATTTTTATGATTATAGACTTTTTAAAATATTTTATAAAAATTTGAATATTAAATGAACATACACAAACATGTGGTATGATTATAAAAATATTTACAAAAAGATTTGAATTAATAATGAATAAAAATATGTAAAACATTTGTATTAATAAAAAACTTATTATAATAGTTTTTATGATGATAGAAAAATTTTAAAATATATTATAAAAGATTTGAATTATTTGTAATTTAAAAGTATAACAAATTATTGGGATTTTTAAATTTAAAAAATAAATAGATATTTTAGGTATATCAAAACTTTAAAAACACCCTCTTAGGTGTTCCCTAAAAACATTTCAAGACTTTAATTTTTTAAAAGCGCTTTTTTAAAATATTACCAATAAACACATTTTTTTATGGAAAACTTTAAATTGTTTTTAGACTTTGAAATGTTTTTAAAAAGAATTCACACAAACTAGCCTTTATTAGATTCCAATTACTCAATTAGTTGATTTATTACATTGAATACGACCACGAATCCTTCCCATGCGTCCTTTAAGTATTGATAACATATGAAACTCATCTACTGATATTGATAACATTATTTACTGATATTGATAACATATAAAGACAAATTTGTGTCAATAGTAATGAGGGGAAACAAATACATGTTTGTCAAATACTTCTCCCAACATTAGTTGTGTCGTACTCAACAAAAGCGCCACTTGAGAAGGAAAAATTTTTTTGAAAACATGTAACTAGAAAATCCTGAGCCATGTGAGGTGTTATTTTCTTCAATGATGGATCCTATGTCCTCACTTGAGCAACCAAATTACATTTGGGTGAAAAAGAGCAGAAATCTGTATAATAGTGAGGAAAATTTGTATACACTATTATTATTATCAACATTAAAAAATCAGAATTATTTCCGGTCTGGCCCATACCATTACCATAGAGTGTATTTGTCCGTAGGAAGTGGAACCTATACAAAGAAAGATGATAAAAGTGAATGTGATGTCTTTCTTTAAAATAATAAATTTAATTTTAACATTTTGCAAGGTGGTTTTAGGGTTGGAAAAACAAAATATAAACAATGATCGGAGAAGGAATCCTGTTAATGCTTCTTGGTTATCACCCAACAAAAAGGGAAAGAAAATATTATTATGACAAAGAAATGAAGGTAGATGAATGAGACCATAATATTACAAAAATAAACGTTAAATTAGAGATGGAAATGATCAAAATCACAAAAGAAGTAATGTTATTTAATTGTATGCATATATATACTATTTAATGATTAATAATATATTTTTTTTAAACAATGATTAATAATATCTTGTTGATATAAACATTAAATTTTACATAGCAAAAGGAAAAATTAGGAAAAATAAAAATTTAAAACTAAAATAAAGCAAAGGAAACAAAGGGGATTCCTAATACTAACCAAAGGGTCAGTCTTGAAGCATACCTTTATCTGATCACCAACCAAACTAATCATATAAATAAATAAACACCAAAAGTACATGAAAAACACATGAATAAAATCTCAACAATATTCTGAAAATCTTGTTTAAAAGAACAAATAAAGTCAATATCACCAAGAAAATTGCAAATTACTTGAAAATCAATCTTGGTACATAATTTTAAAAAATTTATAAGTAAAAAATTATAATATAGTTTTTTTTTTTTTTTTTTTACTTCAATTACAATATAGTTTTAATAATTATAGAATACAAAAAAAAATTCAAAGAAATTTAATAATTCTTAACTCCTAAGGTCCCAAGAAATTGAACAAGAAATCCTTAATTTGATTATAGGGTTTATCTGTGAATTAATTAATGAATTGAATTAAAGGATTTTCAATTTTGATATTACATTTCAACTTATCTACAATGTGTATGCAACATATAATTATCAAAGAATTTCAAGTTCTAAGTGACTTTTTGGTTCTTGCTAAAAAAATAATTTTATTGATTTAAACTAGCAATATATCGATGAAAATATATAATCAAAATCGCTAAAAACCATTTAGGATGAAATAATATTTAAGTTAATAGTATAATGGATCGGTTCAAAGTTTATAAACTTGATAGTTGAGCCTATACAATCGATATTACTATTATTACAGAATACCTATGATTCAAGTTCTGCATCATATTAACAACCATTGATTTAAATTTTTTCATTAATCGACATAATTTTACTCGTCTGACCATGATATAAATAAACGCTACACTACGACCACGATAAACAAACGTTACATAAAGACTACGATAACTAAACATCATATCAAGACATCCACTATCAAGGGATAATTTCAGGCCATATGAAGTTAAGTATAGGTGACAAAAAGGGTATAAATGGCAATTGCCGTTAGACACGACAACCAAACGTCACAAATAATGAAGCCTTTTCTAAACACATGACATCTTAAATCCAGGTGACAAACCATATGAACTAGAAAATAATTTATTTATTTTTATGAATGTACTCAATCAAATATGAAAATTTCCAAAGGAAATTGGCAATTCAGATTATTTTTTTAGAATTAATCACTATAAATTATATAATTGAAAAATTAAAATTACAATTTTTTAACAAAGTAAAAGAAATTATTTATTTATTTTCTTAATTATCATGCAATTATTATTATTATTTCAAAGGGTGATTTTGACAAAATATATCTTTTATTTTCTACAAAATAACCCTTTATTTTAAGAGAAAATGTAAATAAGTGAAATGGAAACACATTTTATCCAAAATAGTTTATTTTTCAAGAAAACAAGGAAATGTTAGAATAACAAATTTTGAATTATTTGATGTATTTTAACCAAATATATATATTTTTAAATTCGTAGCTTCAAAATATAACCGTAGAATACTAATATAATTCGGTGAAAAGGCCCAAGTTGGCCCAACCACTCAGGAGTCCGTAATTAGGTTCGGCCCCATTTTTCTCTAATATTCGGACCCGGTCCAAGGAATATCCGGGTCGAGCTTATATTAGGTTAGGCTCACTGACTTTGAATTTCCTCAGAAGAAGGTGAAGATCAGACAGAGAAGAAAAGAAGAAAATCAATGGCGTCAGCAGTGTGGACTGGCGTATGATGCTGCCCTGGGAGAGCAAGAGGATATCGTACATATCTTACCCAACATCTGCGCTAATCTGGTGAGGAACTGCCTCAAGGAGCCATATAAACTGAATCCATCTCTCAAGAGAAGGTCCATTTCGCCATTTCCAAATGGAGAACGGAAATCCCTGTAGCCCAGTAAATTTCTATCTCTCTCAATTGTTGGTCTTTTTCTTTAGTTTGTTTTATCGATCCGTTTATAGCTGAGAAAATTGTGAGGAAAAGAGGAATTAAAGCATAAGGTATAAGCCATCATAGTTTGGTTTTGTCTTTTCAATTTACTGGTTTGGTGGCTGATCTTTTAGATTACTTCTTGATCTGTTTGGTTCCTGAGAAAACTTTGGGGAAAATGAAATAAAAAAACTATGAGCAGCATAAGCTCACTTTTGTTTTTATCATTTTTAGAATTGTTTTCTACATTGTAGTGTATGCCATGTTTCTCGGTAGCTAATGGATTGATTAATGACGATCTTGATTGGAACTAGGATTTGTTTGGCTGGAGGAATTTTGAGTAAACAAATGTGAATTTTTGCATTATTTTTAATGGCCCTAAACGATATTAAGACTATTCTAGGCATTGTAGGACTTTTTAGGTTATTCTCTTTGGGAAACTGACCCAGAAGTATAAAAGAAAGATAGGATCTGCTATTGTTCCTTTTCCCTTGGATTAATGTACAGCTAAATTGAAGGGTTAGGATTATTTTGACTTGTATTGCTTTGTTGAGATGTACCCTCCAGAAGGAAAAATGTTATAATCTTACCGATGTAATGGCTGATTGGGATGTTGCCATGACAGTTCCTTGTGGCTAACATGTCAGCACGAACGATGCGCATTGTCATTTTTATGAATCTATGATGGGGTATAGATGATTTTTTGGGCTGGCAGGTTTTCTTGAGCCGTTGACACTCTTTTTGGCCGTTCCCTTGCGGTATACTCCCTGTATACTTCTGGACGGTTTGGTTGTATTCTTTTTTGTGAGGAATACATGCTGTTTGTTTACCCGCCAAAAAATTATTATGAATCTATGATGATGTGATGTCATCTCTGGAAAAAAATGATAAAAGGTTTGCTAAGAAAAGGATTTTCCATTTCCTGTGTTGGTGACAATGTTTCTGTCTTTGCAAATACATTTCATCTTCTGCCAATGGTTTAATGCCATTTTTGGACTGACAATTAACATAATAAGATAGTAATCTGTGTTTCTTTGGGGTGGAGAAATTATATAGGGCCTTATAGCACCCTTGGTTTTCCATTTGAGATTTTCTATTTATAAGTTTTTTCATGCCCTTTGATAAATATAAATTGTTTATGGGAGGTTCCTGATTTAAATCCCATTGTCGGAAATAAAAATTTATATGCCTTTAAAAAATCAAACTATTTATGAATTTTCAAATTATGTTAAATTTCGCCTCTTTTGCAATCTGTTTTGCTACAACACCTGCTGCTCTAGCTAATTGTACTCCCTTTACAAGTGTGATTTGAGTATGTCGTTTGTATGGCTGTGCCTCTAAGGGTATATATCGATTGAAATAGAGATTTCCTTCTTTTGGATCAATCAAACCCTTTCCAAACCATACAAACTTCTTCCAAAGCATACGGCGTTCTTTAAGTCACTCTATTTTCAGATGTCAGCGTTGTTTATTTGTTTACAAATTTACACATAGACGAGGATCTCACCAAGTGCCTTCTCTCCTAATGTCGTCTTTGCTTTATTCTTTCTTCTTGGGTTTAACTCATATGTTATCTATGTCCTTGGGTCACGTGGCTGGTGTCCCTCTAATGCCTTCGATGAATTTCATTTATCCCTCCAAATAAGATTTAGCTCAAGGAATTGCCATGACTGTTAAACTGACTGAATTATATTTAATAAATGCTTTTTTATTTTCTTGGGTTTAACTCTTAAACCATCATTCATGGGGTTTTCATTTTTGTAATGCCAATATGATTGTGTTCTGTCTGTATATTCTAGCTTTTGCCCTTTCACAAAGAACAGAGGAAAATGATAGAATAAAGATAAGTATAGGTCCCTCCACCCTCTTTTTTTATATCCATACACAATGCCTTTTTGTTGGGAAAAAGTTAAAGCAATGCATAAATGAAGAAAGAGGTTAGATTTCAAAATATTCATATACTCTAATCCTTTGTTTTCCTGTCCTGTTAATATACTTGTACCCATTTCCATCCAATTTTTATATTAAGATAGTTTGTTATTTGTAATAATTGAGTTTTATTTTTTGGGAAATTTGTGTTTCCTTACATTGATTTGAGAATAATTGTAAAGATGACACAAAAAATGCAAAATAATACATGATTCAATATAGATTCTACATAACACTGTTCATTATGGTAGTATCTACAGTTTATTAAGATACCTTAGGATACAACCATACCTTTGAAAACACAATCATTATTATCTATGAAACCCTGAACAATGTATTTTGTATTCTTTATGTCATCTTTACAATTGTGCTAGTATTTCATGACATGGTCCATTGGTTTGTCTCTTTCAGCCACATCCATTCGACACGCCTGAAGATTTGATAAAGGTTAGGTCGATCATATGTGGTCCCAATTTGAAGGGAGTTGTTTTTCTGTTGATTCCATTCATTAGACTGGGGTTTTACTAGGTATGTAATGTAATGCCTAAGCATTTCAAACAAACATTTACTTCTGGTTTTGATGGAATGACCCACCCTAATAAATGTTGTGATTAGTTTAGTTTCCAAAATAAAACATCTCAATGGTTGTATATTCACCACTTTGAGACTGAACTATTGATCTCTATGATTTCCGCAACTCCCACATGATTAGTGTTTTCAAATATGTGCATTTGTTTTTTCACAATGTTTTAAAAACCGGACCGGTAATTGAATCGAAAAAATTACTGATTCACGTTTTGTAGATCAATCCAACGGTCGAACCGCTGTCAACTGGTTAACGAAAGTCATCGGCTGATGATCTTGACCAGCCGGTTCAGTCTGAATTTAAAATATCGTTTTTCAGATGGAGTTTTTGTATGTGGGAGAAAGTGTAGGTGTTTCCCAGTCTGCAAACATGAATTTCGGAATCGAAAAGTAATACAAATAAAATAAAAGCAAAAATAAAAAATTGGTTCTAAATTTGTTGTTGATTCTATATGTTTATTTAAACTTATTTGATTTGTTTCTTATAATATATGAATCCAAGAAAATTAAAAATATATAAAATTTTGTGGAAGTTTGATTAAATTTGTTTTTTCTATTATTTTCCACTATGAAATCAAACATGAGTAAACCATTTTTTTAGTTTTTTTTTTTTAGTATTTTTCTGTGTTTCAAATGTGTACTTAAAAGGAAAAAAATAGAAAAAATGTTAGAAAAAGGCAGAGGAAATATCGTGAATTGCTGTTTGGTACTCATTTCTATGAAAAGATAAGAAGAGATAGAATGGGGAAAGAAATGAAAGGAAAAGGCAAAAATTATACAATTTTATTTTTGGAAAAAAAATGAAATGACGAAAAATTATGACTCATTAGGCCATTTTTTGAAAATGTTTTTCAATCGTTTCATAAATAAAAACAAATGAGTATCCCTTTGGAAACATTTTTTAAAAGTAGTCTTTTGGAAGAGAGTTTATAGATGCATTCATATAAACTCTATTACATTCACTATTTTAATGATTTTTTTTTAGACGTCAATGTCCTTTGGTAAAATACCTTTAGTATTTTTCAAAAAAGAGAAAAAAAAATTGTTTTATTGTTATGAATTTATTTATTTTTATGAGTAAAGAGTAGCAACTTTTTCCCTTGAAAAATAACTCACTCAATCAACAAAACCTATAATCTTAGGACTGAAAAATAAATATACACTCTACCAATTCCAAAATATATAGAAAAGCATGTTTGAATCTTAAATGGACTATTCCTCAATCTTGGAATTTTATTTATTTATTTATTTATTTTTGCTTCACTTCCAAATGGTTGAAAAGAAGTAAACTATTTTATTATTCTTTTAAGTGGTTCAAAATAAGGAAAAAAAAGTGTTGTAAAAGGAGTGAATGAGAAGAAGAGAAAGGTAGTGGGCATTAAGTAGCATTATTTGAACTAGTGGGAGATATTCTTTATTATCCATCAAATTCAGTGAGTGAGTCTCCCACTAGCATAACCCACTAAGTGATATGAAAGTTTGACTCGGTTGAGACAAAAAAATAGAAAAAACGAAAAAGTTGAGACACTATTTAATTAACCAATTTTCAAATGTTATCCTAAAATAAATTGAGACCATTTTCTATTCATGGGTGAAGAAGGAATGAACCAAAATCCTCATATTTGATTATATAAACTTCATTTGTGATACCATATTGTAGACTTTTTTAAATTTGAAAGCTTAAGATGTTTTTTTCCTTTATAAAAGGCAATCTCACATTGAAAATGCATGCGAAAAAAGCCTCATTTTCTCATAAAAAGGGGCATCTCCCCCTTAGTTTAGGGGAAGAAAAAGGAAGGGAAACCATGGCCTCCCCCACCAAAGAGTGG
The DNA here is from genome assembly GCA_016808115.1 of Tetrastigma voinierianum. Classification (NCBI taxonomy): domain Eukaryota; kingdom Viridiplantae; phylum Streptophyta; class Magnoliopsida; order Vitales; family Vitaceae; genus Tetrastigma; species Tetrastigma voinierianum. The sequence continues at coordinate 25,861 of JAEQBH010005828.1, forward strand.
GAGGTTCTAATAACCTTTAATTAAATTTTTTTTTTAGGAGAAAAGTTTTGAGATAATAGGTTTCACTGCAAGTAATTTAAAATTGTCTATGGGTTTGTTTTGGGAGGATGGATCATCTCCTTAAAAAAGTTATTTGACTCAAAACTTTCATTGTTTAAAATTTTGGGCCCTAAGATCCCAATTTTCAAAGAGATCCCTACTTTAAACTATTCCCACTTGCGCGAATTTACCTCTTAGACGCTCCGTCACTATGTACTTTTATCAATTTTCTTTTATTTAAAAATTCTTTTCTTTATATAGTTATTTTTTAATTAATTATTTTGTATTTATATTTAATTAGTCATTTAATTCATAGTCTTATTAATTTATTTTCCTTGTAAGTATATTGTTGTTTTTTGTTTATTTAATTAAATTGGTTGTTTTTTTTTTGTTAATAATTCAATTTATTTTTCATTAACATATGAAACCATCACCCACTTTTAATTTATTAAGATCCCAAATTTCAAATATTCAAGTTTAAATTTTCATTTCTCGATTTTTAAAACTATAAGTCCAAATTTCAAATTTCTATTTTCTAAAATTCAAATTTTCACTTTAAAATTCAAGTTCTCCAAATCTTTAAGTTTCAAATTTTCTCAAGATTCAAATTTCAAATTGCAAATTCCTAATTTCAAATTTCAAGGTCCTAATTTCAAAATTTAAGTCCCTTAATTTCTAATTTAAATCTTCTTCTGCTTATAATTTCAAAAATCAAGTGTCATGATTTCAAAATTCAAGTCCTCAATTTTTAATTTAAAATTTTCAAGTTTCCAATTCCTAAATTAATTCTAATTTCCAATTCAAGTAACTTTCTAATTTTCAAATTAAAATCCCTCACTTCAATTTTCACTTCAAGATTTCAATTTAAAATTTAAGTCACCCAATTTCCAACTTCAATTTCCAAATCTCAATTTCAAAATTGCAATTCTCAATTTCAAAATTCAAACATTTTAATTTCAAAATCAAAGTACCCTAATTTCCGATTTCCTGAATTCCTTTCAAGTTTCCAATTTCAAAATCAAATAACATAATTTTAAAATTCAAGTCGCCAATTTCTAATTTCAAAATTACTACTTAAAAAATCAATTTTATAAAACTCAAGTTCTAATTTCAAGATCCAATTTCCAAATTCCCAATTCAAAATTCTAAACTTCAATTCCATTTTCCAAAATTTCAATTTCGTAATTCAGTTTTCAAACATTTCAAACATATACTAACCTACAATTCCTATAAAATAGAATTTATGGTTAATTTTTAAGTGTAAACATATAAAGACTTTGGTGGCTCACAATTCACTTATCTTTTAACAAATACCTGACTTTTCGATCTATAAACTAAATTTTAATTGAACAATATTCTATATTATCGCTACGAACTAACATAATTTTCTATCGACATACCTCTGATTCGCCGTCCGTATTATAATGCATTTTTCTCGCTTGAATTTGTTAATTTATTTATTTATCTCTGCTTATATATAGAGTAGTATATATATATATATATATATATATATATATATATATATATATATATATATATATATATATATGGTGTGATGTCAGATATTATCGTCAGTTTTAGACTGGCTGATTGATTAGCCAAAACCGTATTTTCTTTGGGCTTGCTTAGTCCCCACTTTAGGGGCTTAGAATCCCATTATTGCTTGTCTTTGGTACTCGCTGATCGATTAGCCAAAAATCATATTTTCCTTAATTGCTTAAATTCCCGACTTAGTACTTAGAGGACGCTACACTTCATCATACGATAAGAATCCGACCTCAAACCTATACTTAGCTTTTCCCTTTCTTATCGTGGAGTCATATTTAGGGTTTTTTTAATTTTGTTTTCCTTTAAAAAAAAAGCGACAACCTAAACTGTTTAAAATTTTTCAAAATATAAAAACGTAGTCTCACATTTTTAAATTTAAAAACGTATACAATCCAAAATGCCATTTCCACACATATATCAATTTTAGTGCAATTATGATTTAATATCATTACATCATATTGAAATTATTTTGTCAACATAATTATATAAATATTTTTAATCCATACCTACCAACTAACTTGTCCATTTTCCTTGAGTGGGTATCCCCACATTACTTGCGGTGCAGCTGCATAAGTCTGAGGGTAATTGGGAGGCTGTACCTACCACATGCCTCTCTCAAATATGCTTTTTGCCTTTTACAATGATGCATCCCTTATTTTAACTAACTCCTTTCTTTGCCTTTTTCTTCTTCTTTTCTCAAGTTGTTTAGTATGACTAATTTGAATTATTACCATAATTATTCAAGTCTTCCAATTACAATAATGATATAATTTCAAATATATATGTTTTAATAATGTGATTTGAAAGAACTCATTGGAAATAATGAAACTTTCCAAATAATTTATATTTCTCTCTAATCGTCAGTTAATCAGATGTCTTTTTATTACAAAGCCTTATCAATTTATACTATTTATTGATATTATATGGCCTAATATGATTATTAGTAATCATTAATGTGATACATGTCGTGGTAGAGTGGTGCGGAGTGGGGGATCAAGTCAACAGAATTTACGATCACCCACGTGTCCCCCTCACGTTCTTGTCTAACTGATTTTACGGCTTCCAGGGTGATTAGGTCTACCCAGCTTGGACGGGTTAGGTCAATGCTTGATGTGACTGATGTGAGGGATAGTGTGACTTAACTTTTTCGCTCATATATGTCTGATGTGCATCTAACAAGTATTGTGTCCAATTCCATGGAATTGGGCTCGAGCTTCCTAATTGTTCGAGTTGCTCATGTGCAACGCATGTGAGATTATACTTATCTCATTCCACTCATATTAAGAGAATTTGTTAGGATGGTATTACCTAAACGTTTGATACATGATAATGATCTTAATTATGACTTGAAAATAGGAACGAAAACACATAATTCGACACGAGTATACAAACAACTATTTATATTAGACAATAATAAGATAGTGTTTCGTCCAAGCTCGCATGTTGTCATTGCTAAACCAAACCATGTATGTCCTTAATAAAAATTACTCAAAAGTTTTTTGTTTATCTTATTCCCTAAAATATTTCAAGATTTCATTGTAGAATTATTCTTGATAAAAATATTATATACTAAAAATGACATTAATTTTATAATGGTATCATGTACAATCATGATACTAATTTTAATAAAGTAAATGATTAATTTATGAAACATAAAACTAAAAAATAAAACAATGATACTGAAATACTAAGTGTGCATGTGATAACTTCTGAGTTTAATGTTGATTTTGAATATTTGATCAAATGGTATAATTTATGATTATATATATTTATATATGATTATATATATATATATATATATATATATATATATATATATATATATATATATATATATATATATATATATATATATATAAATCAAATATATGACAAAATTTTAATTTATAAAGCATTATCCATACAAGCCAAATTTCCAAAGTGTGTGGCCCACTTCTCAAATAAATCTGTTTGGCTCTAAAATATATTTTATTTGCTTCTCATCATAAAATCAAATTATGAAAAAGTCATAAATAATTTCAAAATATTTGACTTTAATTGCATTATATGTGGAAAAAAAAGAACAATTTAGTAAAATAATTCACATGATGTCATTTATATTGCATTCCCCCAAATGCTTTTGAATGGGAGACATAAATTTAGAATTTTAAAATAAATACTGTTGCCACTCACATAAAACATAATATCTTTTTGTTGGGGTTCTTTAAAAGTGCTAGAAAAGAAAAAAAAAAAAAAAAAATAAGGCAAAAAAAAAAAAAAAAAAAAGTTGTAGCGGTGTTTGTGATTTTCACTTGTTTATAAAATAAAAACGTAATTCCTACGAAGTCTTAAGAATTAAAAGTGTTTTGGCCAAACTACGCTTTAGAAATCAAAACTAGCCCAATAGTAAGCCCAGAATACCCTGATTTCCTTGACAGTTCCCCATAATTTAAGTAGATAATGTCGTAAAAAATGTAAAGATTGCTAGAATAAAAGCTGAAAGAAATGTAGAATTTGGAATGAATAAGTAATCTGATCTTTGAATAATTGAGAAACTCATTGAAACTTGAAAATAAAATGCTGAAAATTGACAAAAGCTAGTTAGAAAGCTAAGAAATGTTGAAGTAGATTGTCATTGCTGCTTGTTTAGTTGATTGATTGATGATTGGTTGGTTCCTCGTGAGAGCTCTCACTGGCTATAGAGCTCTTGAATAACAGTAAAGTCCTTAATTTTTTTCCATTTCCTCACCTCCTCCAAGTAACCCTACGTCTATATTAAAAGAGGTTCTTTCAGTTTTATACGTCATCTCAAGTGACTAGCGATCCATCTTGTCGCTGATTTTTGAGAAAAAGTCTCACTATCCTCCACTCGTCGATTTTCAGAATAGAGATTTAAATTCCATAAATATCCTTGGGCCTTTTACATAGGCTTACTCAAATGTAGATGTGACAATTTATGTCACATTTCGTTGAAATTGGCAGGTCCACTGAAATTAAGAATCGAGTTTGGGTTGTTAAATTTATTGGGCTCAAATGATTTTGGCCAATCAGTGTGGCTTGACACACTTTGCGGGTTTGCTTTTAAGAGTAATTTGGCTTGGTCCGGCCTATCCCAACCCAGCCTGTTTGTCCGAAATGTCACCTCCACTCAAATACACACATTTGGAAGCAGGCCTAAATATGCATTAGGTGAGGCCAAATTTAAATTTGGGTACATATAGAAGTAAAATGTATTATGATTTAATTTAATTTTCCTTTTGCTCTCTTGTATAAAATAAGATAATATTAGAACTCATGTAAATTTTTTATTAATTTTAGATGGATCACATAAATTATGTACACTTTTAGCTTTCTCTATAAATAATATATTTCTTAAAATATGCTACTAAAAATAATTTTAAAAATAAAATCGTCTTCACAAATTCAATATAAAAAAGATAAACCCCTAAAGATGTTTTCAATATAAAAACCTTTAACTTAAAATCCATTTTATTTATTTTAATTTAATATAAAAATTAATAATTTAAGCATAATTAAGTTTCTTTATATTTGATTTTCTTTAAGGTTTTTCATTACATAATTAAAAATAAGAAAATCATTTTATTATAATTTTTATTTCCTTAACACTTTTCCAGAAATCAAAAGATGAAAAGTTATCGTATCTTTTTACATGATGAGTTTAACTGTAAATTTTGAATCTGTCTTTTAGAAAAAATGAATTTAATAAAAAAAAAAAAGCGTCATCTTTTTATATCCACTTTTGATAAAATTTGGCCAAACAATTTTTAATTCATTATATTTTCATCGTATTAATTTAGCTCATTCTTGATAGAAGTTAAATACCGGCTTAGTTCGTTTTAAAGTAGTCTCTCGCTGTCGCATTACTCTCCTCTGAAATAAATCTCACTTTTCTCATTCTCCTTTCCTTTCTGCCTTTTTCTTTCCCTCTTGAAAACATTACCTTCCTTTTATATCTTGCTCTCACTCGTGCCTTAGAAATCATAACCATCCGCTTGTTTTTATTAGATGAGCCTAGAAAAATTAAAATAATAAAAAATAAAAAAACAAATTAAAAGTGGTCTACCTCATGTTTTTCTATTAATGTTGATTTTAAATTAAATAGTGTCAAATATATATTTTTATTTCCCAAATGAATGAACAAATCCAAAAATCTTTAAAAGTTCATCTCAATGTCTACCATGTAATTGAGAAGTTGGTTGGGAGAAGTCAAAAAGAGCATTATCATTACATGCATCCTAGAATATAATTATAGAATATAGCAAACAAACAAGGGCAGAAATGAGTGACCTTTTTTTTTATTCCACCATCAAAACAAGCCTCCTAAATAATTTGAGCTCACCCTTGTCTTTTTCAAACTTTTTTTTTTTATATATTTTTACAAATAATTATATGTCAAATAATGAAAAAAAAAAAAACACCAAATCTTTCTCCTTTCTCTCATCTTGTTTTTTAGCTATAGTACTAACAAGCAAAAGAGGGTAATTTTTGCCATTAGCCTGAAACCACTCTTATATATTTCTTTTTATCATTTTCTTTTTCAATAAATTGATTCTTATCTGAAAATACGAATTTTTAATTTGTTTTTAAATGTTTTTGTCTTACGTCTTATATGTGTGATGTTTTTATCGTCGTCTTGTGACGTGTGGTTTGGCTATCGTGTTAGTATGGCCGGTTTTGATTTTAAATCGTCTTGTGCGATCTTTGCCATGTTGAATTGTCAGAGCGACAAGCGGTTAAACGAGGCGTAAATATAAAGTCGAATCGTAGTTGTGATATGGTATAAAGCCCCAGGCCGTATATTATAATCGTCGCATAATTATCGAATGTGTGAAACACTAATCAGGTCGTGTATGCACATAAATGATGTAATCATAAAAGTTTATAGCAGTGATTTTGTGTTTATCGAGCATCATTGTAGTTGAATAAATAAATATTCACATCACAATATATATATATATATATATATATATATATATATATATATATATATATATATATATATATATATATACTGCTATATATATATATATATATATATATATATATATATGTAAATAATAAAAATATTACAAATAAGTTAAAAGTATTTAAAATAAAATTTCGTTTTATAAAAGATTAAAAATAATTTTATAAAACTGTTATCAATTAAAAAACTATTTCTAAAACAATTATCTAACAATCATTTAATTATTTTAGTGAAGAAAAACAATTTAATAATACTTCAGTTTTTTTTGTTTTTTCTCAAAGCAATTTGCTTTAAACATTTTTGTTTTTGTTTTTTTACTTTTTCATGATTTATTGATGAAATTTTGAAAATTTTTGCTAAATAGAAAAAACCAAAATATTTGGTTTTTTGAGGATTTTAATGTTTTTAAATTATATATTTTATAATACAATCGAAAACTATAATGATTTATTTCACGCTAATTAAATAAAAATATATGTATTTTAAATTTTATTTAAAAAATTATTCTCTTGAAATTTAGATAAAAAATTAAATATAGATTTATTTTTTAAGAAAAAAAGAAATTAAATATTGCAATTATTTACTACAACGCAAGTTGTAACTAAAATATTTAATTGTCAAGAAAATATTTAATCCTATTAAACATTATTCATAACAAAAGTTATGAATTCAAAAATCAAATGTCCAATTTTTTTTATCAAACGATGAGGTGTCCTGAGTAGTCAATGCATACAAAGAAGACGACTTTAAGATATATTACATCCAGGACGAATCATGCAGTCGGAAGGATCAAGCGGTAAGTTATCTTATATACTTATTGTCTTCAGGCTGGGCTTGAGGCCGTAGGTTAAGTATAAGAGATCTAAAGAATACCGAGCATATGTTCGATGGTATAACAAATACCCCTTTGATATGATATATAAAAGTTTTATGATTTTTATTTTAGATATAAATTTAATTAAATTATTAATAAGTCTTTTGAATGACTTATCTCTCCAAACCTTAGTTGTATTTCCCTTGGTTTCTTTTTATTAGGCCCTTTTTCGTAAAAAATGAGGGATGATTTTTTTACCATTCTTGACATGAAATCACCAATTTTATAATTTTCTTTCAAAATTTGGGTTTTCTTTTATAATAAAATGGTTATTTTTCTTCACATAAATCTAGATTTGCCTTTGTTTTTCTTTTATTTCTTTTTTTGTGTTTTTGTCATTGATCTATTGCAGTGTATTTTGTGATCGATTTATTATGACAAATAATTCTGTCGTTGAAGTTAAGAACTATTGTGAGTTTAATTTGAATGATAAAATTTGATATTTATATATTTTAGATATTTTTAAATTATTAAATATATATATGTCTTGAAAGCTAGAATGTCCAGGGTTATCCTTTAAGTTAGGATTATTTATCTGATACATTTAACGATGTAAAATACAAACTTTTATAGTTGAACTCTTTAAAGTTTTTATTATTTTTTTATTAATGTGTATTCTTATATATATTGTATTGCTTCAGTGGATTGAATCAATAAATTTATCATTTAAAAAAAAAATATTAAGAAAAGTTGAAAAAAAATCTAAAATGTGGATAATTATATTATTATCAGCGTCAACTTCTTGTAAACGATCATCAAAATAAATGACAGAGAAGCTAGAGAGAGAGAGGAAAAAGCAAGGGAAAAAAATATAGAGAGAGAGAGAGAGAGAGAGAGAGAGAGAGAGAGGGGGACAAGCAGTCTTGGTGTGCTGGCCTGCCACCACTTCCACCACCAAACTCCAACACGCTTCCGCCTTGATCGTTTTCTCTCCGTCAATATTCCTGCTTTCTTCAGCTCTCCCATATGACATTTCCTCTCTTTTCTGAATCCCTTTGCGTCTTCATCTTTTGCTCTAGTTTTCTGTTCAGATCTACTAGCATTGAATTTCTCCTTTGTTCGAAACAAACCCTAGAATTTTGGTGTAGGATCTAGAGACTTCAGTTTGGGTGATTGAGAGGTATGGCTTCAGTCAAGTCATCTCGCTCCAGAACCGTTGCTGCGCCGCGGGAGAACGGCGGCGCGAAATTCGAGGAGAATCTGAATGTTTTCAAGACCGATCATTTTGATGCTGATTCTTATCTGCGGTCAAGTGCTCGAGAAAGGTCAGGGTTTTGTTTAATTTTTGTTGATTTTTGTGTTTGGTGTGGTTCCTGCTTCGTTGCTGGAAAATGTTGGAATTTATTGGATTCCGCGGTTTCTCGAGATACAAATGACGGTTGAAGTGGTTTTTGAGTTTATTGCTGGTTGATTGTTGGTTTTGTTAGGTGATTGTGTTCATTGGATGTCTTGACGCGATTTAATTTTTATCTTCTAATTTTTTTGAAAATTTCGGGTTTGATATGGTGTTGATTGTCGTGATTCATGTTTAATTTCTGTTTTCCTTGATGAAATCATGAATTGCTAGAATAAGTTAGTTCTGGAATAAAGTCAGGGTTGTTTGAAACCGGTGTTGTTTTTTGAGATCATTGAAAATGAATTAAATTTTGATGTGAATTATTTTCCAAGTTTTCTCTTGGAACATGTTTTCTCAATAACGTGTTAAGAGCAATATCATTTCCATTATTTTTAGTGTGATGAGTTGGATTTGAAGTTCAGTTTGTTGCCCTATTTCACTGTAGTATTTATCGTGTTGGCACACATTGCCTGTATATGTAACAATCCAAAAATATATGTAACTCTCTAGACTTGAACTCTAAGCTTGTAAAATTGGTTGGGCTTGGGTTTGCAACATATTTGGGGCTGCCTTGTTCCAGAATCTATCCATTATGCTCCTATTTGATTGCTGGTAGTGATAATTGCCATCTTCATTTCCAGCCTTGGATACCACTACACCTCCTGATATTCAACCACCTGTCCTCATATCGTCCCCTCATGGCGCACTGCAATGCCAAATCCCAAAAATGCCTGCTAGTGCTTTCCTTTCTTCCTTTTACTCTCTGAATGTCGATCAGCTAGACGATTGGTGGTTGTGGGATGAAAAGAGTTATTTAGACTTTTTTTAATTATTTTCCTTTTTTCCTTCCTCCCCCTACTTGACACCACATTAAGTTTGTAAAAGAGACAATGAAGAAGGTGAGTAAGTGTAGCAGTGATCATCTCAAAATTTTTGTGTACTGCTAGGCTACTTGGTCTTTGATGATGAAACATGTGACTCGATTGTTGGAGGGGAGGGCTTGGGATTGGGAACCCTACTTGGTATGTTGAAATATAATGTGCTTGGTATGCTAGTCTTCCCCACTTCCTTTTACTCTCGGAATGTCGATTAGCTAGATGGTTGGTGGTGATGAGATGAAAAGAGTTATTTGCACTATTTTTTTTTAGTATTTTCTTTTTTCTTCCTCCAATCCTCACTTGCCACTGCATCAGAGTTACTCTAAAGAGAAGATGAAGGAGGTAAGCTTGGCGTAATCATCTCAAAATTTAAATGTTGCTTCATGTGGTCTTTGATGATGAAACATGGCATAGTTTGTTGGGAAGGAGGAGCTTTGGATTGGAAACTCAATTGGTATGTTGGAACATAAATCTACATTGGCAAGGGTAGAGGGTTCGGGGTGAGGTTGAAGCTTCTTAATAGAGCACTATTGTGCAAATGGAGTTGAAGGTTTATGATGGAGATGGAGACTCTTTGGAGAAATGTCATTTGTGAGAAGTATGGGGAGGAGGTTGGAGGGTGGTAATGGAGAGAGGTGAGGAGTAGTTATGGGGTGAGTCTCTGGAAAGTCTTCAAGGAGTGGAATTTGATGGGTAGAAGAGAGGGGTTCTCTATAAGTAATGGGAGGAGGGTGAGATTTTAGTTTGGCAAATGAATTTGTGTGAAATAATCTAATTTCATTCCTTCTCTCTTTAATATAATCATCCCCTAGGGATGTAGGTGTAGACATTTAGAGTCCTTTGGATGGAAGTTGCTAGGCTCCTTGGTTCTCCGGAAAAGGATCCAATGATTGGAGGTGAAACAATTGTAGGACTTCTTAGCGAGACTACATGGATGGAGGGTGAAGTAGTGAGAAGAGGACCAGGGTTGGAGCGGGAGGGAGGGAAAAGAATGAAGCATTTTTACATTAAGTCCTTTAATCTTGCTTTAGACGAGGAGGTGATTTGTTTTCCTCGATAAAGTCATTTGGAATTTGTGGGTCTTGCTAAAATTGAGTTTCTTTATGGAAGGCAATTTGGAAAAAGTTATAACTTTATAGTTGAAGAGAGAAGAGGGTGGTAAGTGGAAAATAGGTGTTTGTGGCGTCTTGAGGAGGAAGAGTCAATTGATCACATTTTATTACATTGTGCAAGATTTGGGTTTTAGGGCATCTTCTATTTTCCCTGTTTGAGGTGTTTTGGGTTTTTCCATCCTCCGTGAGGGGCCTGTTATCTAGTTGGTTGGGGACCTTTGGGGGAAAGAAGAGAAGGAAGGTTTGGTGAGCTACTTCTTTATGCTTTTTTTGGACAATATGGAAGGAAAGAAGTAGTAGGCTTTTCATGATAAGATAATCCTGTCCTGAGGCTTAAGCAGACGTTCCTTTGTAATCTTTAGAGTTAGTCAGAAGTTTGTTTATAGTTCGAGAGTTCATATTGTTGTAGATTTTGTGGATTAGATTGGGCCTCCATATTGAGTTTTTTGTGTAGTTTCATTTTTTGGTTAATGCTGTTGGATTCTTTTATATTCCCTATATGCTTTGAGATTGCTGTTTAGCGTCTCTCTTTTTAGTGCACACTCTCTCTTAAAAGTGACTTAATTGACTTGATTTTGAAATTGGTATCATTCAGAATCACAAAATCCTTGAGCAATGTTGCTGTTAAAACTGAGCCGAAATTCACAGGAAGGATGCCTCTTTCATTGGAGCAGGTGGCTTATTTGGGCTTTTTGGTGGCTTGCATTTCTTTAGGGATGAGTGGGTGGTCTTTTGTTTACAATTTAGTCTGGTTGTATTTTTTTCTTTGTAAAATTAAGTCAAAATCTGTTTAGGTTAGGAAGAGTTTTATTCATTATTAATTCATATTAAAATTTTAAGGTATCATTCTGGTAAAACTTTCTTGCTCACCATAAATCTTGCTGGCCTTGATATCATTCTGTTACTATGTTCATTTATCTCAGTTGTTAGGCAGTAGATAGCTTACATATGTTTTTTACTTAGAATATTAAGTCCCCCCATTTTTGTACTCTGAAATGTTTATTGGTTGAGGTTGTTTCTTTGGCGATACTTTGTGCTACAAATCAAGAAATAATAAATTTTCTTTCCATTTCTGTGAAACCTTTAGTAGTAACTTTATCTTTCCTGTTTACGAAATAAAGCAGTATGCTCATATCTTTAAAGTTTGAAAAAGCTTCTGCGGAGAAATGCGCAGAAGTGTCTGTACTAACTATGCAGCTTTGTCGGTGAGTCTGTTGTCTGTTGACTTTTTTAATTACCAGTTGAAAAAAGGCGTTCAAATCTTATTTTATGACATTTTAAAAACTACTCTGCAAACTGCTTCTCTATGGAAACATTGTCTTCTTGATTAATTTGCATAATTCATTCCCAGCTCCTGGTTATTTCAATGACAACTATTACATTCATTCATTATAAAACCATTGAGCATGAGGTCAACTTAGCTCGGAAAGATAGCATGCAGTATTCTGGTTTAGGGTTCTGAATTTTGACCTAATGGAGTTACACTTCTTAACTGAACTGACATGATCTTGGATTTAGGAGTTAAGTCATGTTAATGATTCAAAACAAAGAACTTGGTCTAGTCAAATTACTACCTAGTTCTTAGACTTGCACATCAGCTATGTCATTATTTTCATAAGTATATGTCATTGAGGGTCTCATAACAGAGAGGTTCAAAGATTTTATTAATTGAGCTCAAGGCAACTTCATTGCTTAACTTGAACCTTTTCCCAAATTTAGCAGCTGCTATTGCCTTTTTTTTTTTTCCATTTTTTTAATAAGTAAGCCAGCAAACAAGTATATTAAAGCAAGAGGGATGAACCCAAAACATACACGAAGTATACAAAGGCTCTAAAAAAATCAAGCCAAAAGAAAGGGGAAGGGAAAAACAATACTAGCCTATCTGACCAACAAAAATCTATTACATCCAATGCCTGTACATTCAGGTCAGTTTTTGCACTAGACCAAATAGTGAATACAAAGGAATTTTTCATTCTTTGGGTTAAGGGCACCACATCCTCGATGATAGCCCTATTCCTTTCCCTCCAAATTGTCCAAAAAATGCATAAAGGAGCTGCCATCTAGATCTTCTTCAGATTTTTCCTAGCAAAGGGACCTTTCCACCCTTCCAAAGTCTCCCTGGTAGAACAAGGGAGCACCCAATTGACACCGAAAATAGCAAACAGGACAGCTGAAAGTTCCTGAGCCTTAGAACAAAATAGCAACAAATGGCCTATGTTTTCCTCCTCCTTGCTCAAAGGGGCATCTATAACAAGGCCCCTTCCTTCTTTTGAGTTGGTCCATTGTCAGAGACCTTTCCCCACCAAGTTTCTAGGCAAGAAGCTAACCTTTGTTGGGATGGCAGATTCCATCATTCTTTTAGGGAACTGCTCCCCCCTACTCCCCAACAGAAGAAGATCATACAGGATTTGACTGTGAAAATACCTTCCTTGGTCAGTTTCCAGACCATACTGTCCTTCCTTTCCGAGCATAAGCTCTTCTCTTGGATTGAGGCAAAGAGGTTAAACACTTGTTCAATCTTCCAATCATTGAAGGAGTACTGAAACCTCGGATTCCACTCCCACCTCTCCAAAACTATACCAAAAATCTGCCACTAAGCCTCCCTTTGTTGTAGCCATTGTATAAATGTTAGGGAAGGTCACACACAGGGTTTTCGCCTTGCAAATCTTCCCATAAGTGTATATGCCTACCATCTCCTGCAGTAAAACTACTGAACTGTTTTAGAACAACCACTTCCTTCTTTATATCTTTCCACAAACCCACACCATAAGCACCTCTTCCCTCTTTAGTGAACCAGCCTCCCTGTTCCACACCATACTTTAGCTGATTATCTTCTTCCAAATAGGGCAAACCTCATTTGCAAACCTTCAAAGCCATTTGCCAAGAAGGGCCTTGTTAAGGGATCAAGGCATTTAACCCAGAGCCTCACGATCTTTATTTGAGCAAACATTCTTCCATTTCTGGATGTGTTTTCTTCTCAATGGTCCCACCCCAAAGGAAATCCCTACGAGATTTTCTCAGTATAGCTTTAGTTTTCTAGGTTGGAGCAGGACAAAAAGTAAATGGGCATGTTGGACAGCGTGCTCCTGATGAGGGTTAGTCTCCCTTCTTTTGAGATATATTGCCTTTTCCAAAGAGCTAACCACTTTCTATGTCTCTGTTGCACCCCATCCCAAACTGCCTTCTAACTGTGAGGAGCACCCAAAGGCGGCTCCTAGATAAGTTGAAGGAAAACTCCTTGCAGCCCAGCTCCAACGCCAACCTTTCAGCATTCTCAACCCCTTCCACAGAGGGTGCCAGCTATTGATTGGATTTATTTTCAAACCTGAAACTGCTTCAAACCACATTAGGGTCCAACCCAAATAGGCTATTTTTCTGTGAGTCCTTGCAGAAAATTGAGTATTGTCCACATGCTGGTATTGTCTTATTCCAAGTTTATCCATGTCGTATTCAAGACATAAATTTCTGATGCACTTGCGAACCAAGATCAACCTGCCTTGCCTCTGTTGTCTTTTTGGCACAGGATGATTCAGTTCTGGGTAACACTGATCCAACTGTAGTAGAATTAGTTGGGTAGTAATTGAGCTTTTTGTCATGTCATTAAGTTTAAAATAAAACGGAAATAATTAAAATAACAGTGACACCTGAAAAATGAAAAGAAAAATAGAAAGAAAAATATCACCACCATAACACCAAAGGGAACAAGTTGAAGCATACAAAGAGTTGTAAATTACACTATTGTCCTCTCTTCATAATTCAATTTACCATCCAACCATTCTAACATTGATTTGGAGAACTAAAAAATAACAGCAGGACCAGAAAAAAGAATTCAATTTACCATCCAACCATTCTAACATTGATTTGGAGAACTAAAAAATAACAGCAGGACCAGAAAAAAGAAAGGGAGAGGGGAAAAATGGAAAAATGGATACAACACCAAAAAAATAGGACAGGTACTAAAGGTGTAGATGGAAGTTACTCAACATACTATCATTTCTCCATGTCTCATTATTCAATTTCTGAGTTAGTTATTAGTTTAAAATTATTCTTTCATCACCATTGCTTATAAGAAATATTTTGGTAGGAACATCTGCTTTTTCTTTTTTGTTTCCCTAAATTTGAAAGATACCACCATTCTTCCTACCTTTCTTGTCTGCCTTTGTTACTATGTGCTTTTACTGCAGTTACTAGTATTTTCTACTTTTATGGTTGAGTGTGTGCATATGTTGATTATTTGCTTGATTCCTCCTGGATGTTAAAATGAAGTCTACTTGTTTGTATTTACAGAACATCAAAGAGATATCAGATTTAGGGAGAGCTTTTATCCATGAAAGTATACTATCTACTCAGTCAGGCTTAATTCATGGTTTAGCTGAAGGAGTGAACATTCATTCTTTATCCATCACTGCTTCTGAAAGTTCTACTCAAAATGGATTATCTAATTCTGAAGATAGAGAACCTTCAGACCTGGAAAAATGGTTAATAGAGTTCCCTGATCTCCTAGACGTTTTGTTAGCTGAGAGGAGAGTGGATGAAGCTCTGGAGGCCCTGGATGAAGGAGAGCGTGTAGCTGCAGAAGCAATAGAAATGAAAACATTGAGCCCTGAAACACTTACGTCTTTACAAACTGCTATAACTGAACGCAGGCAAAAATTAGCTGACCAGCTTGCTGAAGCTGCATGCCAACCCTCTACCCGTGGTAGTGAGCTTCGTGCAGCTATTTCAGCTCTTAAAAAACTTGGGGATGGCCCTCGTGCTCATAATTTGCTTCTCAATGCACATTATCAAAGATTTCAGTACAACATGCAAAGCCTTCGCCCATCAAGCACCTCCTATGGAGGAGCATATACCGCTGCTCTCTCACAGCTGGTGTTTTCTGCCATTGCTCAAGCAGCTAGCGACTCTTTGTCTATATTTGATAAGGAGGCATGTTATACATCTGAGCTTGTGATGTGGGCTACGAAACAAATTGAGGCTTTTGCACTTCTTGTTAAAAGACATGCGTGGCTTTCATCAGCAGCTGCTGGGGTTCTGACTGCTGCAGAGTGTGTTCAAATAGCTCTAGGGCATTGCTCTTTGTTGGAAACCCGTGGCTTGGCGCTTTGCCCTGTGCTATTGAAACTCTTTAGGCCTAGTGTTGAACAAGCACTAGAAGCTAACCTAAAACGAATTGAAGAGAGTACTGCTGCTTTAGCACAGCTGATGGTGCCCACATATCCTCCAACTGGTACACGCCAATCTGGAAGGCCTTCCAGCATGTCTCTTGGTAACACGACAGCATCCCACCATAAACTTTCAAGCAGTGCTCATCGGTTTAATTTGATGGTCCAGGTGAATAGCTGCTTTTTGCTTACATTCATATCTATTGATATCTTTGATCCATGATTGTGTGCTTGCCTTATGTACCAGCGCTTTGTTGATCAACCCTTTAATTGTTTGGTACAATATGTTGCTGAATGATACCTAGATGTGTTTTGACTCGACATCAAGATATGTTTATGTGCTGTGTACTGATAAAACATTGTTTTGCATCCTTACCTGTTAATCATGTACCCTTGATTTGGTGCTTTCATTATCTATTTCTGCTGAGGCTTAAGTAACTGATTTGTATCATCTACTGACATTAAAGGGGGATAATTTTTGCATTGTTAATGAACTTATGTTTGGTTTCCAAATGGTTGTGGAATTCATGTCTGTCTATTCATGATCTGCTTGGATTGCTCTTTCTCGATGTGCTCCTTTCCAGCTGTCTGCTGTTACTTTTCTGCATGTTGCTTGTGTGTTAGCCAACTTTTGTTTGAACTTGGAAGAGTTAAGGAGCTTATCAGCATTAGTTATACACTCAATCACCTAGACCATATGTTATCTTTATGCGGCTATTCTTTTCAATCTGAGATAACCTTTCTTCCAATGTTCCTCTGTATTAAGAACAGGTTTCATCAATTGTATCTCTAATTCTTCTGGTTGTTACGTCTTACTATGTTGTACTTTTTGGCTGAACATCTTAAGTTTGTTTATCTTAGATGGTTGTTTATTCTCATCGGAATCTGGTCTAATCTGATTCTTTTTTCCATAATGGCAACTTTCTCTTATGGTTCTTTTGCTGCATTTACAATTGTTCTTTCAGGATTTCTTTGAGGATGTAGGACCACTCTTAAGCATGCAGTTAGGGGGTCAAACACTTGAAGGCTTGTTCCAGGTGTTCAATTCATATGTGAATTTGCTCATAAAAGCGCTCCCAGGATCCATGGAAGAAGAAGCAAATTGTGAAGGTTCTGGAAATAAAATTGTTCGAATGGCTGAGACTGAAGAGCAGCAGATTGCATTACTAGCAAATGTCGCGTTAGCTGATAGTTGCTTCCACGTGCAACCATGAAACTTTCCCCATTGAACCCTGCGCCAAATTTTAGGGATGATTCGTGGTGTATGCACGAGAGCCAATCGACATCTGAAGCCGAAGAACGGAAGAAGCGACATAAGCACAGTTGACCGGTTGAAAGATGGTTTTTGTCAACAACGTGCTCTGATCTATTTCACGGAGGAAGGTATTAGCCATCTTACTGCGGAATATGTATATAAATATGGATTGATAGGAGGAGACAGAATGGTTTCCATCTCTCATATTCAGGTATTCTGAGTAATGAATGCTTACATTATTATTATTTTTTTCACTCTGCTCGTGGCTACTAGAGATCCAAGCGTTTTTACATTTTTGGTAGTTTGACTGCAGTATCTTTTACAACTTCGATACTTCACATCTAGATGGTTGATTTCTTGGAGAGAATCATCTTTATGAGAAACACAGATTTTTTTTAAAATAATAATTTTCTTTTGTCTATGTTGCGTGTCTGTTCAAATAATTAACTGATATAGAAGTTCTTTCTATATGTGATTACAAAATTTTCAGATATCAATTAATAGAGATCACTTGCTTATTGAATTTTTAGTCAATATGGAAATAGCCGTCTTCACCAATAAATTTATTGTGAGATTTTTATATAACTTGCTTGGAGGAATATGTGCTACTCATATTTTATTGTGTCCTTTGTGCTTGTTTTAAAATACTGTGAGCATTTTGATGGAGATATTTTGAATTAAAACCTATTGCTCTAAATGGCCATATTATTTATCAATATTAAATTTGGGCTTCCCCTCCTTACCATTTCCAATATTTTTCAGGAACTTTTTATAAAGCTGAACAGGATGGCTAGCATAGCAGCAGACATGTGTTTGTAGGCAGGAAAGATTTGCTACATTACACATTAATGCGGCTGACTGAAACTGTCATTATTGGCTTTCCTGAAGACCAAGCTTTTGGGATGATATCGAGGAAGGGCCAAGAGCCTTAGGTCCTCTCGGTCTTCAACAGGTTTTTGAAATCAATCCCCCATTCATCTGCATCTGCTCTGTTTCCGCTGAGTTCCTAAAACTGACCTAATACTCGCTTGCTAAATCATGTGTAGCTCTATTTGGACATGAAGTTTGTCATCTGCTTTGCTTCACAAGGGCGCTACTTATCTCGGAATTTGAACCGAGTGGTCAATGAGATCATATCTAAAGCTATGACTGCATTTACTTCAACAGGGATGGATCCATATAGGTATGTTACTGAAGCTTCTTTAATTTGATCCATTAGCATCGAGTTCAGGGCTTGTTACTACTGTTTAGTTGGAGACTTGTATCAAAAATTATATTTGGTTTGGATAAGTTTAGCCATATGATCAAGTATAATCTTTTAGTAAGTTTAAACGGTCCAAAATTCTCCAGGATTGACTTTTCTTATAAAAAAAGAAACAAAAAACAAAAAAAAAGTCTGACCTGTGAAAAGATTTGGGCTGCAACTTAGATGGGTTCAACTTGCTCAACCTGTTGCCAACCCGAAGATCGGAGTGGCTTGGACAAAGTTTGAACAGGTTAGGGTTGGGATTGTGTCAGAAAACTACCAATCTCTGATGTGGGTTAAAAAGGGCAGCCCTTTGGAATCCCAACCCTTAAATTATTTATTTATAGTTATATTACATTCTTTACCATTTTAATTAAAAAAAAAAAAGGAAAATGATTAAGCAAGAAATTTGACATTTCTTAGGTTTTAATTATATTAGAGTAATGATTTTATCCTTTTTTTTTTATTGTTAAGGATCTTTGATGGTTGAAATTTGAATTTATAGATAATTATGCCCATTAAATTAGTAACTAACAATTTATTTTATGATTTTAAGATACTTAACTCTGAATATGTTATTTTATGATATTGTTTTAAGGCTTTATAATAATTATTTTATTTGATAACCGCGGATCCCAAGTTGCCTACGAGCTTGGCACGGGTTGGAAATTTCCAACCTGACCTTGGAATTGGTCTAACATTGGTTGGACATATTAATATGTGGGTTTGGCATGGATTAACATTCTAATCGCGCTTAAGTTGCAACCCTTAAAGTGGAATATTCTGTTTCATATGATGGCACAAACACAGGGAACAGTACATCTCAATAATGGAGAGAGGAACCTCACCTTGAGGTCAGCCTGGTTTTTGAAAACCCAAGTGTATGATGTTAGAATAAAAATAAACTGGCTGGCCCTCTACTTAGTTAATACATGTAAACCTTTATTAACAGTTAGCACCTGACTGAAATAATTTAGAGCTCAATTTGAAACCCAGCGGAAAGTACTAAGGAAAGAAAATAGAGAAGAAAAGTGGAAGAAAGGAAATTTTGGAGGAAAATAAAAGATTTAAACTTAATAAATTAATTCTATATGTTATTTGTTTCTCTTTATTGTAAGGACTAAGAAATTTAAAAGAAACCAAACGTGAAAAAATCATTTTCCTTAGTTTTTTTTCTTTTCTTGGTACTTTAGGGTTCAAACAGGAACCTTAAATGACGTTTGAGCAGTTCCTTACTCTAGGCTTTGTAAAATCAGCTGTAAACATTTACAACCATACTTTTGGAAAAGCTCCCAGTATTATTTGTGTTGAGGGCTGTGCGTTGATATTCTCGTTCATATAATCTAGGAAATGGACCTTTTTCCTCGTTAAAGAACATAGATTGGAAGGAAGCAGCTTCAGAACATAGCTTTCCCTTATAAATTTATCGCTCAAATGCTATAAGCCAACCTACACTTATTATATTTTTGATAGGAAACGTGTTTCCAACCCATTGATTTGGGAATGATTGTAAGAATGTATAAAGAATGCAAAATCGTGGTTAATACGGTTTATAGATATTAATTGTGTTTCAGGTATGGTAGTATCTAGGTGCTATCTTAATAAACTTTAGGTACTACTTTTTCACTGTTCATTGGGGTAGTAGTCCTTGGGACATTAAGATAGTACTATAGTTTATTAAGGTAGTATCTAGGTACTAGCATACTTAAAGCATAATTATTTTCTATGAAGTATTTTACGTCTTTTATCACCTTTTGTTATTAAATCAGTAATTTGAAACACAAGTTTCCTTTTTGTTATATCGGTGGTATCAGCCTACTGCCTTGGGTTAGTCGGTTTCGACGGTTTCGACATATGTTCGAGCCATGGTCCTCATTCATAAAGCTTACCGGAGTTGCTTTGGAGAAGTGATTTCATAGGGTTGTTTTTACATTTTAGGATATTGAGAGAGTAACAATAATGTGTTTGTGCATGTTTTGATTTTTCTTTGCCTTGTTCAGAGACTGACATCCTATTTTTCTGGCAGCGAACTACCAGAAGATGAGTGGTTTACTGAGATATGCTTAGAAGCAATGGAAAGATTGAGCGGAAAACCAAAAGCCATCAATGGAGATAGGGATTTGAACAGTCCGACAGCCTCTGTTTCCGCGCATTCGATCTCGTCGGTCCGATCTCATGGGAGCTCCTAATGCATGATTTGCTGCTTCTACCTTCTCTCTGTAAATTAGACAGCATTGTAGAACCCATGGTGGATTTTGCCAGCCCAATCCTTGTAATCATAGTAAGCATTTTTTCCTCTCCCTTCTATTCTTCTTTCTCCTGGTAAAAATTTTCTCTTCCTTTGATTATTTAATTTTGATGTTGCTTATATTTCGAGTTAGGGTGATGTTTGGACGATGGTAAAGTGGTTAGTAATTCTTTTCTGGGTCTGTGATTGAGGGGCATTTGAGTTTGTAAATGTGGATTCCACCATTTGTTCTTGTATCAAAATTTGTACTATTCTTTGATTGCTGGGTTTAATCGTTTTTGTTCTTTCAACCCCCTAGATGGTAATGGCATGAGCTTTTCATTCCATTTCAAAGCACTAGGAAAGGAAGAACGAAAAAAATAGTGGAAAGTTATATTTTAGATTTTTGAGATTTATTATAATATATATCTATATATATTTATAATCATTTCTAGAGTATTCCCAATAATAAACATCTAAAAGTATCTCAGAATAATAACAGAAAGTAAAATGTAATTTATAAATATTATTTTCAATGAAAAGTTCGTGTTCCTAAAAGAATAACGAAATACTGTTTAAAAAGTTATGAGATATCGATTCAAAAACAGAGCATGAGCGGGGATTAGTATCAAAATTAGAATATATAATGGATTTTGGAAAGAAAAAAAAACTTAATTTATTTAACTTTGTCGTTTTTAATAAAATTTTTTAATGGATGACTTCAAATCTAACAAAACTCAAATCGTTTATTAGATTGAAGGAATTCGTACTTATTAACATTTTCTTTCTTTTATTCGATGTAGGATGTGACAGCATTTACGTGCATACGCAATAATCTCATAAATCCCAAAGATTAATCACAAGAGCGACGCACCATCGATTAGACCCAGAAAGCGGAACAAGCATACGTTAGGGTCGAAGTCAGTATGATCTGATTGTAACTTAAAGTAATAATGTAAATATTGTTTGGTTTGGCTTATGGGTCTTCTGAGCTAAAACGTGCAGAGACGGGAGAAATCAAATCACCCAATATAGTCTTAAAGGCGTTTTATTTTAAGAAATTGCACCAAAATTAGCCACAACTACCTCGAGATGTTTTTTGCATACAAGTCTCAAACTTGCAACGAAATGATGGGTGAAAACGTGAAGGCCTTTTTCGTTGCAATGAAAAAGGATAAAAGATTCTCTGCAATGAGCGAGGCTGGTCCCATTATCAAGAAGTGTAAATTAAGAATCCCCCATTCATCAAAATTCCTAACCCAATCCAATCAAAAGATGAATGGGAAGAATAAACCATTCATAATATATGCAGTTGGGAAATGCCAAAAGCTGAGCTGAGGGTTGAAGATAAGAGTTATGGAGTTTTGGATGACAGCACAGCATCTTTCTTTTTGTAATCCACAAAATGCACATTCTTCAACTCCCCCTTTTTATCCAACTTCTCTAAACAGAAAATGACGTCTCATTTCATAACTGCTTTCTACTCTCCATCTCTCTCTCTCTCTACATATGCCATTCAAAGCACAGAGAAAATGGATCACTCAATCCCACACAGGCATTGAAAGAGAGAAATGGCAGGGGTGTTTTCTGAAGGGCCCAGACAATGAACTCCATGTTCTCAAGTAAGCTTTTTCTGTCCCTAGAAAATGATTTTTTCTTATGGTCATCCCAGTTAGATGATGACTGTGGATGGATCATGTTGGCAGTAGTTAATTCAGTTTTAATCCGCCGTTCGTTAGAAGGTTTCTTTCATTTGTTAGCTTGAGTCTCGTGGGATTAGTGAGTTGCGTAAGTTAGCCCAATTTTCGAACCAATATTAAGCAACATTGCCGCCATCAGTTCTATGTTTGATTTGATGACTTCTTTTGAATTCTCCTTCCTTTGATCTTCCCCTAAAATGCAGGCCAGTGACACAAAAGACCTACCACAGCAAAAGCTCTTCCTTTGACAAGGCAAGAAAACTGGACAGGGAGGAAGCAAAGGAGAATCTGAACCGGGTCGGAGAAAATGGCGGTAACTGGTGGGTTCGTGACGCCCGTACGGGTATTTTTTACCCGAAGGGCCAGGAGAAGGTGATGAATGACATACCAGCAGCATCAGGAAAAGATACCACTGGGGTTCATTGGTTCTCATACAATGATCACAGTCATATTTAGTGTTAAACACTCCTAGAATAACTAAGCTACATTGCATATGTAGTAGTTGTTAACATCTAAACACTTGCAATCTCTGAATCTTGTGTGTTCTCTACTAGTATCAGTTCCTATGTTCTGATATTTTCGAGTTAAAAGATTCTTAATGTTTATATGAATGAACAAAAACCATCTACCAAGTGATGGAATGAAGAGCAGAATATGAATGTTCAGCTTAAATAAAACCATTTTTGGTGAAATCCAAAGAAATAGGAAAGAACGACTATCGCCCATTTGACAATAAGTGAAGAAATCGAGTACTAGAATTAAGAATTACATTGGGTGTGCAAGAAAATGATGACATGCATCCAAAATCCAAAGATGATCGACACAAAAACAAACCTTTACATCTACTGGGATTCTACGAGCAACAAGATACTGATACATTTTCTTGGTAGCACCATCATAGACTTGTGAATCTTACGATGAAGAAGTTCCTAATGAAATTAAAAAAAAAAAACATATCATCATCTTTTGTGAATTATGAGAAACAAAAAGGATTTTTAAGTTTTAGATATGTGCTGGGGTATTGTAAACCGGCGGTGTTGAAAGCCGAGTACAAGGAAGAGAAATGCTCCTAAGATCAATTTACAACATTGGTGAAAAATGATGATATATTGATCTAGGGAATGTCTTATTTTATGCAGGACTTGAAGGACAAGATGTAGAAAGCTCTTTATGGAAATATCGTGAGCAATGTTTGTAAAGGACGCCTAAGTTGAGTCATACTTGGGGAGTAGACTGCAAAGACTTGGTTTCTGAAAATCAGGTTCAGATGTCTGTAAAATTATATTTGCACGATGAATATAATCAATCATGGTTAGGCCACTTTTTTTTTAATCTGAAGATTATATGAGAGGAATTGATCGGTACATATGAATGTTAGATTGCAACATTGGGAAGTGTATCTTGTTTTTTTCAGGCTACAAATGTTGGGTTCATAACTGAGTTGTTTTAATCAGCTAATCCAGTTAGAGATACCGAGAATCAAGGGGTGATATTGTAATTTGGAAAAGATGGAAGAACAGGCAGTAACAATGAATGAAGAAGATGACATTTGTTGGGGGAGGAAAGATAAGAATTAAGGCCAGACACCGATGGCTTGAATCGAGGATTCCCTGTAATAAATTTCTTGCAGGAACTCTTACAAAAAGCAACATATACCAACCAAAAGGATAAAACAAATAAAATTCATTACCATAATTTATATATAAAATTTCCTATGATCCACAGGCTTCTATTATGGGACTTGCCATCTGTGACGCCCTATTTCTCGAAATTCAGTTGGCCTGCCGTCGGCCGCGGAATCTGAAGTGGATGTCGGGTTACGACCAGCTTGAAAATCGGACGAGTACTCGCTGTACGAGCTCTGCTATACAATCTGATACACGCGTATCTGTCCCAACCAGTCTTGATATAATCAAATCACATGAGTAATACGGCCACTTGGGCCATGCAAATCTTCGAAAATCTCTGCGTATGAATCGTATATCTTACGATAATTCTGAAGTTTGAGTTTTACTCTTATACAACATATATTAAAATACTTAAATTCTAATACGTATAAATATCGTCAAAGCGAAGCCCGCAATCAGAGCTTTTCTTCCCAATCTCGGCCTGCAGGACGAAGTAGTCCCCTCGCACGCTCCTTTGTGCACAATGAAAGAGGTCATGACGGTGTTAAAATTTCGATGGGAGAATCGCCCTAAATTGAGTCTTCATGGCTAAGTGCGGTCTGATGTTAAAGTAAACACGCATTCAATCAAATGTGATCCTGCTTGAATGTCATGACCCCATTTCGGATCTAGTCTCCCGCAGGCTCTCTCACACTCGCTAAGCCTTGTATGAGAATTATTGTTTTATTAGTGAATGACCTCAGTGTATATATGTCAGTTGGGCGCTCAGGCCGATTGATATATTGTTGTTTGTGGACTACCTCCCGGTGGATCATGGTGGTGGCTCCAGGCTGATTGATATTTTTTAGAATTTGGACTACCCTCAGATAGCCAATGTTTTTAGACAAATCTCAGAATCGTTTTCTCTAGACTCATTTCATGCACTCCTCCTATAATCCTAGGGTGTTAGGTGCGTATGGAATGCGTGTCGCCGATTACATCTGATCCCAATCACGTGCGAATATGCTTGTGAATATCTTGCGTAATTAATCAGCATGATAAATGTTATGTAATTTTCTGGCTTCATTATTACATCAAAATTAAGCTTTCGGCAGGCTAATGATCGAACACGATCAATTTAATTTAAATGGCTCTCGACGAACATATATTCGCACAAAATATATTTTAGAACCTTTATTCGGGAATAGTAAAACCTCGTTTACTATTCTAAAATCCATAACGTCGGTTCACTTAGTAGACGGTTTCCTGACCATTCCGGAGCCTCATCAAATCGTCATGATTTAATGCCAAATCACCCACATATTGGCAACTTGTCCGTGGCAGATCACAGTGCTCAATGGTACTCAAAAATTCCTGTCGGTCGGTCGGGACGGGGCCAGATCAGCTTCGGCCTCCAATCGGGTACGAACATTTGCAAAAGTATTTAAAAGGGAATAAAACCAAGTAGGGGAGAAACCCTGCCTCGAGGAGTTTGAAGAAACTCATGCATCCGTCTCCCCACGCGAAGCCCTCTCCGCGTGGGCGGTTTGCTTCGTCTGTAGGCATGACGGGGTCGGATCGATAATATTTCTAGAGAGTGCTCTCTCTCTCTCTAAATCTCCGAAAATGCGGAGCCTCTTGCATCTCCTCTTTCATTTCAGTTTTGTCTCCATTTGAGGAAGGGTGACACTATTTGCTCTTTTGTCATTTCTTTCGTTAACGTTAAAAATGATGACATTCACGTCAAAAGCTAACTTCGGGTTTTGACATTGAACACATTTGACCGTCGTTTTAAATCGTTTATCTCTGCGTCTGCATAGTGCATAAGTACTTGTTATGTCGGCGACTTTAAATCATCGAAAATCGTTTCTACGGCACTCAGCGCGATCTTATAGCGATGTAAGTCATTGTCTCGAAATATTACGAGTTTTTGCGTGCTAACTAGATTTCGAGGCCGATTCAACGATGAAATTAGTTTCGCCGTCGAGATTCCCAGAAGAATAAATTCTGATTTTTAGCGAAATTACGTTTTATTAATCGAAATTACGATTGCTTTTGTTACAGAAATTGGAATTTCTCGGGTCTTCTCCCCCTCCTTAAAAGGAATTTAAATGAAATTGGAATAATCATATCATTTCAATAAATGTCTGTGTGTATTTCTTATCGTCGTGTGGCGAATTTAAATGCCAAACATTGCCGCGTGCGGCCATTACACAAGCAAAGGGATAGGTGGCGTAATCGTGTGTGGCGCTCCCACGTATACTCGCCGCTGTAATCTCATGTAGCACCTAATAACCGCGGTTTTGCGTCGTAAAAAACTGATAAATGTTATCAAAATGCTGCTGGTCGCCGCGAAGGTCCCCGTCGATTATCGACACAATCGCGTACGTCAGCACGCCAGTGGATCACGGAGTATGTTCGAACATGGAGGCGTGGAAATCGCCGTAGACGCGCTGACATCTTTGATATATTGCCGATCACGCCAAAGGTGCTCTTTCTCGAATATACCGGTCGATAATATCGTGATAGCTTCCGGTGCTTGGTTTGGTAGCATCTCTCTTGGCGTCGCGTAAGCGTGATCGCGGCGCCGAACTGGGGTGTCGTGCATCGACGTAACTCTTCTCTAGGCTACGGCGGAGTGAGAAAACTGTGTTAATATCGAGCTCACCTTCTCGGAGGTGTCTCTAATCAAATCGGGACCCATTGATGGAGCTCTCCCGCCTGGAGGTCATCCCCATGATAATCCCATGGCCTCCAATACAATCTGCTCCCTTGCAGTCTTAGTCAAGTATCACTAGCTGATAAGCGTTGTTGTAGGCGAATTCATTAGAGCGTGCTCCACTCCTAACCTTATGACCCGGGACACATGCTCCTGGCGTGTCTACAACGTGTGTAATCCATCTGACGTAATCTACCTGACCCTTGCTTGGTGTGTAACGCTAACCTCTCGAGTCGCGATCAACGACAATCAATGATTGTCGATCCCAGTCGAAAGTAATAGTGAATGACATCATTCTGGCGCCCATTTCAATGACACGTCACGATTAAGAGGGCCATCGAACCTCAGGTCACGACTCATATAAATCAATTAAGTGTGATAGCCATGAGAGAATGAGGATCTCTCACTCATAATCATTTATTAGGTCGACCACATACTACGTCTGGAAGAACGTAGCGCATTTACTGCAAGGCCTTAACCTCTGAAAGCCCCGAATCCCGATGTCGTGTCGGGGTATGACGGCGGGCTGGGTCTCAGTGGTAATGACAGGTGGTTGGCTATCCCGTGTCAAGCACGTGATCCAATGACGATAGGTCTGCCACCTAGGTCCTGCGCTTCCGTGCGCCATACGTCTGTCACATGACCGACCCGCACTTGGCCCCTTTGGCTATCGTATTCTTGGAAGTGCTAGTATAACACCAGCGAAACTAGTTCCTCGACCCGTCTTGGGGTGTGGAGGGAATGAAGCTATGCTCTCTCTGTCCTCACAGTACTTGAGATCTGCATTTGTCCCCGAAGAATCTACCAGTCCTGTCTGAGAGCTGATCAGTCGCTCATGCTTGATCCATTACCCCAGTCACGGGAAACTAGTGTGGCGGGAGTCTTACGCCTCTTCCCGAAGCCAGGAAGAAGGCCGATCCTCCCTCTTTTACTACGACACGTATCAGTTTGTTCGATATATAGTTTCTGCATGGTCGGTCGTCTGACCATGGAGTCCATATCCGTGGGCGAAATCTACAATCTGCCCCAGAATGGACAACCTCGGTCCATTCTCGATCCACAATGATGCCCTTGATCCCACGAAACTCACGTATCTCAGTTGACATTGGAGTCTCTCTGACTCATCCATTTCTTTCCAGCGTAAGGTCGTGTATTTCTGTCTTTGACGCCCACGTGTCCCAATCTCCCCTCGATGGCTAAAGCTAGCATTCTTGAACTTAGTGTCTGGTGATGGTCTGCCGATGGCGTAGCATGATCGCCGAGTGATCTTCGTCTTAAGACCCTGGCCCGGGGTAGATCGAAATGTCGTCTGATGATCAGATCTAATCAGGTTGGAATATCTGTCATGAGATCATGAATGGATGGCGCGTTCGTCGTCCGAAGGGCATCCACGTAACCTCGAGAGTGCGTGGCGTCTAGCGTTTGTCAAAGTCTATCTGTGTCTGCTCTAATTTGATGATGGCGGTGAAGTACATCTTGGGTAGACTAAAACCTCTCAAAACTGATCAAATAAATCATCAATCCTCGGTAGTATAGTTTTCCGATTCTTGATAGTAACCTTATTCCTTCTTACTGTAAGTGTGATATGCACAATCGAAGGGTCTTATCATTAGCATATGAGCGGAGCGCTGCAGCGAGTGAAGTGCCGGTCTAATGGACCGCATCGGGTGGCACCGCGTGGCCCGGACTCTGAGTTCTGCTGACTCAGCGGGATTGCCGTCATCGCAGTCATAGAGATGGGGTGAATGTCTGGGGTGTGGCTTTCAATCGAAATTACATCACACATGTGGAGGTAGTCCGGATAATGTGGAAAAAAACATCCATATTATGACCACTCGGTAGATCTAAGTGGTCTCTTCTGTCTCTGAGGTGGGCATGTGACAGCTGCATCCACGACACTTGATTTCATTATCATGCAGGCGAAATGTCGTACTGTCGCAGAAATCTGTCTGATCCGTCACCGCGATATGGCGGTAACTCTCCTCGCTCGCGTCGTCTACCGTCGCGCCTTAAAATTTGTCGGCCGATGCATCCCCGGAGGGTTGTGTGATTTCAGCGTATCGCAGTCTCGAATTACTGCGTGGTAAAGTGAGATCTCAAACGCAACAGGCATATCAATCCTGTTCGCTTCAATCCTGAAATTCGCGCCACATGACTCTCTGGAGTCTCTGGTTGCGTTTCCACGTATTTGGCGGGCTCGTTCTCTAGTAAACGGCGAAGCTAGTCTAATCTGGTGGTGGCGGTAACCTGTGGCTCGCGCATATAAGTCTGCGTAAACCAATGGTCGTACCGTGGATCTCCCGTGAAGGTCGGATGATGCGTCTAAACCTGCGGAGGTTATAGGATCTTCATCACCTGTATACCTTTTGTGCGTGCAGCGTTCGTTTGTAATACCTACGGCCTCAGGCAGAGGCTACGATCCATCTGGTAATTTGGTGGAATCTGAATGGTGCTGACCCGATTACCAGAGTGGGCGTTCTCTGGCCCGTCCTCGCCCTCACCCAATTAATATATGTGCAATGATAGCAAGATTCATCAATTTCATTTGATTAGCCCAGCGATACGCGTACCAGTGCTAATAGACTTCTGATATGGTGGCAGTTCGTTTCAAGTGGTCTTGAAATTCGACCCTCGATTTATTTAATTAAATGGGTTTAAGGTTCTCTTATTCGTTTGGTGTCAAATCTTTCAAGGTCATGGATTCTGGCAGCGTCATGGCACACATGCACATTACATGCATATAGTTTCTGCATAGCTAAGCGCAATCACAATTTCAAATGGTAGTTAAATGCAATCTGGTATCTACAAGAGCATAGCGGGCGAGATTGCTTAATCATACACATAACTCGGTGTATACGCGCTTGATTTTGCATTTAAAATATTGTTTCCAGTAATTTTATTTTCAAAAATTTTATTTTGAAAATTTTATTTTTAGAAAATTTTATCAAATTTATTTGTTTGATTTGATTACTAATTTAATTAATAAAAAAATTTGGAAAATTTTCCCAAAGTATTTCGAGGAGCAAATCAAATTAAAATCAATCCATGGTGAAGCTAGGTAGTTCACCCAAAGTAATGCGGTGGTAGCCAACATGCCACAATGCGCACGACACCTTGACCAGCGCGCCACAGCGGCTTCCCATGGCGCCCGGCGCTGTTGGCACCTCTTGACCGACAGCTGTGGCGGCGCGTGGCGCCTGTGGCATGCTGTATGAAGCCACGCCCGAGTCGTAGTCACGCTCTTTGCGCCCGGCTGCCACTGCGGCGCCTCTTTGACCAGTATCAGTGGCCCAGTGGGCCTTTGTGTTACCCAATCTGATCGGCCTTTGCTCACGATCGCCGATACAGCGGCGGTGCTGTTGCGCGTCTATTCAACCTTTCCCGGCCTTCTCGCGCGAAGCGTATTATACCGTGATCTCGACATCGAGCCTCTTTGCAATCTGAACACCGATTGCAGCCTAGCCTGAGCCTGGTCACGTACAATATTGTGGTAATCTGTCAGCCTCAAATCTCTTCTTTTATGTCTGGTGGACGCACGTGAATGGGCGATAGCCCCTTCAGTTGCACCATATTTTTTTTTTCCGTTTTTCATTATAATTATTTTTTTTTCTTTTATTTCCAGCAATTGGAAAAATCTTTCAGATTTTCGAAAAATTTTCTCGCTCAAATAATTTATAAAAATTTATTTTCTTCCATTTTCAATTTCTTACTTGTAAAATGCGAAAAATATTTTCTCTCCTTATAACTTAAATAAATTTAAAAAATTTATTTTCTTTCTTTATATTTCTTCTCATTTTTCCAACCTTGAATAAATTTGTAAAATTATTTTATTTAATTACTATTGATTTTACCTTTGTAAAACCTTAAAGTCACCTTCCACTCTAAACAGTAAATTTTTCCAATTTATTTTCATTTATTCTCTTTGTTCCAGTTTTTTTTTCTTTTACACTGCAGTAAAAACTCCCGAACATATTCCGGCTATGTGCTAACAGCAGCACACAAATGTTCCCTGACACACATAAACATGGCGTACACCATCATACAATGAATTCACTACGTCAAACGTCAACGCATCGTGCCGATGTGCGTTTGTGCCGTGATTTTTAGGTAATCTAATCTTTGTAGAGCATTGACGCTTTAGTGGTGATGTTCTTCTTTAAACTAGGCTATTTAAATCCCCTCAAATGGTTTCAGCATACCTATGCTCATCAAACCACTGAAGTGGTGATGGATACCAGCAGAACTCCATGGTATTGGTATCTGGCTACGATCTGCAGCTGTGACGCCCACAAATTTAGAGGTCGGGTTATTTCTGTCAGCCGCGAATCTAGTGGATGTCTGATTTACCCAGCAGTGAAAATCGACGAGTCTCGCAATGGAGGCTCTGCCAGATCGGTACATGCATATCTGTCCCAGCGGTCTGATATAATCCCGATCCACTGAGTAATCTGGCCCATGGTACATAGTAAACAATATAAAATATCTGAAGCCCATGAATCCAACTATATACCCAATGATTACAAGAGTTAAAAGGTTTTACTCTTATCTCTGACTTGTATATTAAATGCAAATTCTAATACATGTAAATATCATTCAAAGCAGCCGCATCAGGCTTTTCTTAATCTGAAGCCTCAAGACAATGTCCTCATACGCTCCACATGCATTAAGAAAGAGGTCCACGACGGGGAGTATTTAAAGCTCAATGGGAGAATGCGCCTCAAGTGAACCCTACGCTAAGTGCGGTCTGGTATTCAAAATAAGCAGCGTTGACAATCGTGATCTCTTGGTCTTCTCGTGACAGCTGAATCACAGTCTCGTAGAGCTCTGCACTTTTCGCTAAGCCTTGTATGAAATTATTGTTTTGATAGTGGACAATATAGATGTATATATATATCAGATTAGTAAAAACAGCGATTGAGTATATATTATTTGTTTGTGGACTACCCTCAGTGACCTCGATTAGACTAGCTCAGGCGATTGATATTTTAAATTTGGACTACCCTCAGATAAGCTAATGTTTTTTAGACAATGCAAGACGGTTTACAGGTAAGTCAGTAAGCTCAAGCTCTGCATAATGCAGGATTCAGGTCTGTATAGAATCGCATGTATCTTGGGTTAAATCATGGTTAATCACATGCAAATAATAAACATGAATATCTTCATAATTCAAATCCTGCGATCATATTTATGTAATTTCTTTGCTAAATGCGGTGAAAATTAGGCTGGCTTGGGTAATGATCGAGCGAGCAATTTAATTTAAATCACTCTGACCCGAACATATATTCTGCAAAATATATTTTTAGAACATATTCGAGAATAGCAAAACTGTTTACTATTCAGGAAAATCACAAAAAAACGTCCGGTTCATAGTGAACGGGGTTTCTGACCATTTAAACCTCGTTAAATGATGTGATTTAATAAATCATATATTTTCTTGCTTTTTGCGGCAACCGATCAGCGTGGCGATCTGTTTTCATTAGTACTCAAAAATTCATAATTCGATCCCAAAGGTTTGGGGCAGGATCGCTGTACCAAATAAACAAACATTTGCAAAGTATTTAAAGAGAGAATAAACGATAGGGCTTCACCTCAGTTTGGAAAACTCCACAAATCCTGTGCCGCGAAGCCCTCTCGTGATGAGCTAGTTTTGATTCTGCGTCGGCGCGACGGTCGAATGTGTTGAGAAGTGCTGCCAAATCTCGAAATGCGAACTCGCGCATGCTTTCATTTCCTTTTTTTGTCTCCATTTGAGGAAGAAGATGGCGCTGTTGTCTTTTGTCGTTAATATTAAATTGACACCTGCGCGGCGCGCGCCCTGCCAAAATGACATTTGCGTCCATACTTTCGATTTGACATTACGAACACATTTGGCGATAATTTCGTCGTTATCTACTCGTACCACTTATGGTACGCCAGTCGCTGACATGTGACTTCGTCGCATCGAAAATGCGTTTCGGCAACAAAGCGCGTGATCATACTGAACAATCATAATTCCGATACCGTGGAATATATACCAAAATTTAAAATATTGAAAAATGGATTTGTGAAGGCGATTGGCAGAAGTAAGGTATCTGTTTTGATCATCAGATCTGAAATAATTGGATTTTAACCGAAATACAATTTTATGTGTCGAAATTACGATTTTGCTGTATTAAGTGGAATTTCTCGGGTCTTACACCATCAGACCACCCCGCCCCACATAAGTTTTCTGATATGGAAAAAGAATAAATATACTTGCCCAGAAACCGAAAATCCAGAAGCAAACTCCATCTATCCATTTCGCTTCTCATTTAGTGGCTATAGAAAATAATAAAGATCAACCATATAAGAAAAAATGTCATAAGGGTCCACCATCATGTTGGTTCAATTAGATCGGCGAGCTAGATAATTTGGATTCA
Organism: Tetrastigma voinierianum; assembly: GCA_016808115.1. Taxonomy (NCBI): domain Eukaryota; kingdom Viridiplantae; phylum Streptophyta; class Magnoliopsida; order Vitales; family Vitaceae; genus Tetrastigma; species Tetrastigma voinierianum. The sequence goes on from JAEQBH010005828.1 coordinate 58,928, forward strand.
TTAGAATTAAATTGAGCATAGTGCAATTTACAAATCAAATATGCCAATGAAAAGCAGCACTATCTAATGAAAATGGCATGAATCCATTGATAATTAACAATATCTTCTGGTCTCTATTTTTCTTGGAGCTGTAATTCACATGTGGATGTTTGGTGATGTTAGTATGAAACGAAGAAGACGTCATAAACACAACATAATCGACGTACTTCACTCAAAGCAAGTAAAAATGAGCGAAAAAAGAAGGGGTGTTACCAGTGAGCACAACCAAATGGGGTATTAAAACTCGCTGTTTTTGCATCTGGCAGGAGCATTTGCATCTGCTAACTGATTAACAACATCTCTCATTGTAGGCCTCTTGTTTGCCTCCTTTTGAGTACATCTTAAAGCCACCAAAAGAACACAAACCACTTGATCCATGATATTTGGATCTATAAATTCCTCCTGAAGGCTTGGGTCAACAATTTTATCAACTCCTTCCAAGTTCCTCCAAATAGACTGAACCCACGCACGATGTCTAGGTTTCCTCCATAAATGAAGGGTCCTAGGCCTTTTTTTCTGGTAATCAGTTCAAGCAGGACAACCCCAAAGCTATACACATCAGACTCTTTGCTCTTTGTTGTTGTAAATGCATTCTCTGTTACATGACAAAGTCAAATTTAATCTTAAAATTAAAAACATGTAAATAAATAGAGAAATAGTTAGCTAAAACAACAATAAATCGACAATAAATGAACAAAGATTACCTGGTGCAATATGTCCGTTATACCCATAACTAGAATAGATAGCTGACAAAGCAGTTGGTCAGCAACAGCGTACGAAATCAGAGAGATATGAGCTCATATCTGAGTCTAGAAATATGTTCTTGGTTTCACATCTCGATACGTGCAGGATCACAGTCATGGTGATATTTTAATCCATGGGCTATTCCATTGCTATCTTGTAGTAGACATCCCATGTGAAATGGCGGGGGGATTCATCTCATCTGCTTATCATGACTTCCATTTCCATGTACCTGTACAAGATAAAGCCACAATCCTTTCTTATCCAGAAATCTTCCAACTTGACCAAATTCCGGTGTCTGATCTTTCCAACTGTTTGAATTTCTCTAACCATGGCTGTACTTCCTCCTGTAAGCCCTGCAAACACGAGTTTCTTTAAGGCATAATAGTCATATATGGACCCTAACGGAAGCCTCCTTAGGTTCCATAGAACTCTTTCCAATGATATAGAAGTTCATTGAGATTCTCCATTAGCTTCTATCACTGTTGAGGAGAAGATGAACCCTCTTCAGCAGTGATCTTCTTGTCTTCCTGTTTTGTTCTTTTGAACCAGAGAAACATAAGTCCACTTGAGCACAGAACAAGAGCAATGATGCCACAGAAGCTACCGGCCTTAATTCAGATTTTCCAGAGCTCTCTGGTTGCTTGAGTTATGCTCACATTCTTTGAAATTCGATTCTGGATGCAAGTTAAGCACAGTTTAGGGACAGTGACCCCAAAGATCAGGATTGCCCTGAAGAGATGATGGAGATGAATTCAAAAAATTCAGTAGAGTTTCCGGAACAGGACCATTGAAAAGATTGTATGAAACATCAATCATGACCAAAGAATGGAGTCCATCAAGAGCTGATAAAGTTCCTGAAAGATTATTGTGAGATATATCCAATCGCTCTAGCATGACAACCTTCCTGAACTCCGATGGGAGTAGACACATCAATCTATTAGTATGACTGATATTAATAGATAATTCGTTTTGCAACATTCCAATTGATGAAGGAATATTTCCTGCAAAAATGTTTCCACCAAGCTGGATTCTGAGAGAAATTGTAGTTCAGACAAGAAAGATGGAATACCCCCAGTAAAACGATTCTCCCTCAAAACCAAAACTGACAAATTTTTTAAGCTCCTTAGACTTGATGGGAATGAGCCATTCAGTGAATTAAACCCCACATCAAATTTAAATAAATTCTTACAGTTTGACAGTTTAGATGGCAATGGACCTCCTAAATCATTATGAGAAAGATTCAAATCCTGAAGAACATTGAGGTTTCCTAGCTCTCGGGGTATTAGTCCTGAAAGCCTGTTCATCGACAAGTTGATGGAGGTGAGATTAGTACAGTTCTCCCCCAAGCTTAATGGATTGTTAGTGATGCTATTTTCGCTGAGGTCCAACAACAAAAGGTTAGGATTTTTTTCAAAATTGGGAATCATACCTGTTAGATTATTCTTCCTAAGAATCAATCTCCTCAAAGATGAACAGCTTCCTACATCAGAAGGGATACTGCCTTGAAGTAGATTCAGTCCCATAATCAGCACGCTCAGTCGTTTACTAAAGCAAATACTTTGCGGGATTTCACCAGTGAACTTATTATTTGTAAAATCCAACTGCACCAAACTACTGTTGATACCCAAACCTTGAGGGTATGATGCCAGAGAACGATTGTTGAATAAGGAGGGTTCTTCAGGTGCTTGAGCTCGGTTATCTCAAGAGGCAATTCTCCTGAAAAGACTGTTATTGTACACAAGAACAATCTCAAGGCTTGGAATCTTCCAAAGACTAGTAGGAATCTCACCAGTTAACCGGTTGTTGAATAAACGAAGGTCTTGTAACTCATTCAACTTCCCCAATTCACTTGGGATTTCCCCTTCAAGTTGGTTTGAGTATAAATGCAAGCTTCTCAAGGACTTGCACTGCCCAATATCAGATGGTATCTTTCCTGAAAACTGGTTTTCAGAGAGGTACAAAAGGTAGAGCTTATGTAGCACACCAATGGAAGATGGAATACCACCTGATAACCTGTTGCTCAGAGCAGCAAACTGTGATAAGCTAGTACAATTGCTCAAACCTTGAGGAATTTCACCACTGAAATCATTCATGGACAAAACCAAGGTATCCAATTTCTCACAATTGCCTGAACCTAAAGGAATTTTACCCTCTAGATTGTTATTGCTCACATCTAAATAAACTAGGTTCTGAAGATTGTTTAGACTTTCAGGAAAACCCCAAAAATTGAGATTTGAGATTCAAGTAAAGCTCCTCCAATTCACTACAATTTCCAATGGAAGATGGAATAGGACCAGACAATTGATTATCATACAACCATAGGGCTATCATCTGAGTAGCATTTCCAACATTCAAAGGGATCGAACCACTGAGTTTGTTTGAATTCAGGTAAAGCATTGCCAAATTCGGAATCCGAAACAAGGATTCAGGGACTGAACCAGTCAATGAATCATTCCACAAGCTTTCAGATATTCTAACTTCCCCCAAACTGGCCAATTTAGGGTATTTCACCTACAAAACTATTCCCAGACAGGTCTAAATTCACCAGAAGGCTACAATTTCCAAACTCCGCCGGAATTGGACCGGAGAAACTGTTATAGCTGAAATCAACACCGGTCAAGCGCCTCAAATCTGCAATCTCCGGACCCAAACGGCCGGAGATTCCCAAACCGGAGAAATTGAGAGAAACCACAAAATGGGCTTCATCACATGAAACTCCAACCCAAGAACATGGGGTGGAATGAGAGGAGTTCCAGCTCTCTTCCATGAATCTGGGCACTACCCATTTCCTTTTGAGAGCCATTAGAGCCTTCCCATCAGAGCTTAAACCAAACACAGGAAACAAACACATGCAATTCCAGAACAACATAACCAAGAAAAAAACAGCAAAAACTCCCATTTGGGAAGGGGGAATAGAAAAGAAAGGGAAGATAAACCTGGAAGAAATGAGAATCCAAGAAGAAACCCACCTCGGGAAGAGAGTTTGAGAGAAAAAGCGAAGCGACTCACCAAACCAAATGGCGGAATTAGTCCGAGAAAACTCAACTCAACCAGTGACACTGACAGAAATATGCAATGCAGGGAAGACAGAAGATGATCATAGCTGCAACTATATGGCGGTAGCAAGAAATCAGGAACTGAACTGACGGACAAGAACACAAAAAGACAAAGTTTAAATAAATTTGATTGGTTCTGAATTCGAAAACAAACAAAGAGGCATTACAGCTGCAGTATTGAGCTAACAATATGGCGGTGATAAAGAAGGTGGTGCTGCATCCACCACCATTTTCATCATTTTTTTCTTTTTCTCTTGCAATATTGACGGGGAAGAAAAAAGAATGGATTGAAAAGAGGAGGCAGAAGAAGAGGGAAGTGTGAATGGTGGGATTGAGATTGTAGGCGTGGCAGTGGATCACGGACAGTGTTCTGTGTCTCTTTTCCGAACACTTGTCCTATTTCTTCCATTCACACTTCCTTCTTTGACTTCCATTGACCGGTCATCTGTCATTGTGGGCAAAATATTATGTATCAGAGGGAGTTTACAGTTAAAAATTTACAACCAATACATCAAATGGGTGATTCCATTAAAAGATGTTTTGAAAAACCAATTTTGATTCTTCTTCAATGTTTGGCTTGGACAAAAATATCATTTTTCTTATAAAAATGACCTTTTGTTAATAGATATAATGAAAATATATAAAATGGAGAAGGATATTTTCATCCAAAATAAATTATTTTCAAGGAAAAAAACACGCTAGTGGATAAATTCATAAATATAGAGTTATTTAATGTCTTTAAACCAAATCTACATGATGGTAATGGTAATGGTAATGGTAATGTTTTTCATAATTTACCATTTTGTTATAATATAATAAATTATCTTCATTAAGACTCAAATCTAAATTTGAACATTCTATCAACTAAACTAGGCATTTGAATATTTTTATTTTTATGCAACTACAATATTTTCTTATCAATACTGGGATCTTTTAATCTATACAAAATCTACTGTTTTATTCTTAAATAGTTAGTGGAATTAATTTATACAATTAAGTGAATGGAATGAGAGTTGAGCAACAAGGAAAAAAGAAAAATATTTAGGAAAATGATTTTTTTAAGTTTAGTTTCATCATATAAAATATCAAAGAAAACTAAATATAATAAAATGAAATAAATAAAATGAGTTTGAATAACCAAATAAAATTAATTTATTAGAATTTAAACCTATTTTTATTTTTCTTCCTAATGTTCTTTCCTTCAATTTTTCATAAAAAAATAAAATAATTTTCTATGTTTAAGTTTTATAAAAAATAATCAAAATTTTATATATTTTTAAATTTTTTTAGTCATTTTATAATAAAGATAAACAAATTACATGAATTTGAATTAACATATCAAATAATTTATTAAATTTAAACATACTTTTTATTTTCCTCTCATTTTCCTCTTTCTATTTTCTTTCTATTTCTTTATGGATAACAAAAACGAAACCTTAAAGTTTGCCTTTTTCCCAACTTTTAATCATAACTCTGCATATTAATAAGCCCATCATTTTGTCATAATGAAAGGTTTGTTGAATAAATGAGAAAACTTATGACACTTATAAGAAGAAGAAAAATGACATCATGAATCTAATTAAATCTAAATTCAAAGATTAGTTAATACCCAATTATTTCTTCTATCAAATTATTTTCTTTAGCATTACATCACTGTTACTCTGTTTTTATAAGGACATTGTTGATACTGTAGCATAAGGCTGAGCTCATCGATTCTTTTTGTTCTTATAAAAACTTGAGAGCTAGGTGATACTAACTCTTTATATGGCTGTTTATCATTTTATTCTTTGCTTTATAATAATTCAAAAACAGTTATTCTTTCACGTTCTTATAAAAACTTGAGCATAAATGTTACTTTTGTTTTTATTTAGACAAGCTCATCATCGTTATTTTGTTCTTATAAGAACTTGAGCTTAAGTGTTACTATATTCATATATGAATTCGAGCTAATCATTGCTTTTTTATTCTTATAAAAACTCGAGCTTAAAACCTTTCGTAAACTCTTCCCCATCTATAATGAAATAAGTGTCAATAATAAATGTTGGGGAGAAAGTTGGAATGAAATAAATGTCTGATAATAAATGTTGGAAACGTAATTGATGGTAGTTGGGGGGGTGTGGGGACATTAATCAAATAATCGTGTTCCATTGGGGAAAAAAGCACTGGCAAGACACAACTACACATTAAAGACTACCACGCTGGCATCTTCAAATGAACCTTGTAGAATCTATAACAACCTAGCCTGCTTTCCCGTTGATATTGTGTGTATTTTATGTAATGCCAAATCACTTACTAGTATTTAAGTTTATTAAATTTAAACTTTTTTTTTTTCTTGGATTTCAAATGGAACTAAAATATTCCATTTTAACCAAATATTTTGCTTTTATTTTATTCAATTTTCTCTCCCTCAAATATTGGGAACGCGTTTGAGTATCTAACTAGAGTCGAAAAACAAACCGTGGGGTATGAGTAAATAGTAATGGCGCTCAAAAATAAATAGCTTACCAGCCCAACTCTTACAAAAATCAACAAATAAATTGGTCATCAATAGTCACAAAAATTTAATGGATCTTCCCATCAACCTCTTCATTTCATAACCTAATGAAAATGGTGGAATTACCAAATAAAAAAGAAAAGAGGAAATATTTCAAAGTCATAATCCTTTCCTTCAAATAGTAGATTTTGACTCATATATTATCTTAACTAGAAATTATGGGGCATTTGTTTGTTTGTTTGTTTTTTTTTTCGCTTAATGCCTAATAGAACTATTGGAAAATCTTATGGATCCATCATAATCCACATTGGTACGACATTATCCCTTTTGGGACTAAACCTTTATGATTTTGTTTTGGGGTTTTTCGCAAAAGACTATCTGGAATTGAATGTTATGCATCTTTATATATTGAAGTCTTTAATTCCTGCTTGATATGAACATTGTGAAACTTTGGCTTGCCTGCACAATAATCACTCACCTCAACGAAAGTTTGCCCAAACCTCTCCTCATATCAATTGGATGTTATCCATCCTTATATACTTATAAGCATTTTTATTCTAACCGAAGAAGGATATTATGGGACTTCAAGCAATCGCCCAACAATCATCCCCTCTAACAAAGTTTCATGAATGCTCCTCAGAGCAAGATTTCTTATCTTTATTGCATGGGCACTCGGCTCTGTGAAGCACCACCGCACGCCAGGGCTCATCGCTCACCACACCATTTTGTTCAACAACATGAATTAGCGTAAGCGGCTGCGATCTGAAGCACATTAGGAAATACTAAACCCATTTCCATCACTGGGCCTAAGCCTTAATGGTTTGTTTTTTGAGCTTTTCACAAAAATTCATCGTATCGATTTAATGTTATTCGTCAGCTACGTCTTCATAAGTGTACCGTTTACCAACTTGATGGCAGAGCATTAGTGAAACTGGATACTACTCATCAACAACTTTTATTTAACAGAATGTTGAATAAGGTTAATAGTATTAAATTGTTTGTTTTTTAAAATATTGCATCTCTATTAAATATTAAGTTGATTATTTTTTATATGCTCAAAATCAACATCTTAAATATAGTAAGAAAAATAATTTAAATCTATATTTTGTGTAATAATGATATAACTTTATTATTATAATAAAATAAAAAATATTTGTATAATATACAGACTAATAATAGCAAACATGCTATGAAGAAGCCCAAAAAGAAAAAAAATGGAAGGCAGATTTGAAACAATTAAACTGTGATAGCTCACAAGTGAAATTCTGAAACATGTAATGAAATAATAACTCTCCTTATAGATAAAAATACACACCTCATGTGTTAAGCTTACATACTTCCAATAAAATGTAACATTCTCGCTATGTTAATATAATAGACTTTTGTCTAATATAACATACTTTTGTCTAAAATAAGAGACAAAAATATGTTATATAAGTAAAAAGTTTATTACATTTATATAGTGGACATGTTTCATTACTATCATAAGTATGTAAACTTAATGCATAAGAAGCATTTTTGTTTTAATAAAAAAATTGTGTTCTCTGCATGTTAATTGAGTGAGTTATCATCATGTTTAATGGTTTCAAAAAATTACATTCTATTTTCCTTTTTCAGGGTTTAAGTTTTACATACCCCTATGTTATAGGTACAACATATTAACATAATTACAAAAAAATTAAATATTGAGTGTATGATAAATAATTATTATTATCAAAATTTTAAAAAACTTATTTAATTTGTACATATAACCAAACTAGAATATATAAATTAATAATTTGAAAAAATAGATCGATGAAACCAAAATTAAATATTCCTTGTTTTAAAAATATTTTAAAATATTATATGGATTTAAAATATATTGTACAACTACAAATCTGAAAAAGCAAGTATTTTAAAATATTTTGTGCAAATTAAATATTTTCTATTCAGAAAGAAAAATCAGAAATAGAGTTATGCGAAATAATAACAAAAAAAAAATTTAAATTCTGAAAGCAAGCTCCTTTAAAAAAACCAAATACACAAACAGCCAGCCCCCCTCCCTACATGTTCCAAAATTTACAATAATAGTGGAAGATAAAAACCCTACTTTAATCAATAATATCTAAAGATTTTTACCTAAAAACTTTTTTTTATCAATAGAAAGCAATATATTGACCAAAAAAAAGAAAAGAAGCACTTAAAGTAGACTAAAGTGTAAAAGACAACAAAAAAAGCCCTCACTCATATACCATCCATAAAATCCTGAAAATCAAACATTATCAACTTTGTACAACTTTATATGACCACTAGATACATAAAAAAGTAACTTTCATCTATACACACAGAGAGGGGCCTCGTATAAAAGCCGCCCTATTTCTTACTTTCCATACGGTCCAAAATAATCAAAGAGGTTTTTTACCTCTATACACCTAAACTTGGGACCAGATGACAGACCATTAGGATTCAAGTAGCTTTGCCATCAACAATTTGGCTCATCAGGTGAAAAAATGAAAAGAAAAAATCAGATACCATCTTTCCATGCAACTACAAATTCAGTGCAAGCTCCTCTTAAGCAGTCTTAATGCACATATTAGTACACTTTCAAAATCATGCACTCTCCCTCCAAAGCCAGAATTTGTTGCAGTACTAAATAAACAAATCAGTGTTGTCAAAAAAATAAACAAATCACCAAGATTTTCCCTTTTTAAGTGAATGTAACCCAACCAAAGTTATACCAAATGTATGCCACAAAAAAACTGAAGATTCTAACATGCTGAACTTTCCACTTAGGTGCATTTTGTCTTGCCTCTGCAGAAAGGGGGTTTGTGAATTTTGCCCAAAATGAATTAAGCAACCAAAACAAGTACACGGGAAACTGACATTTGGTGATCTGCATCACCAATCAAAAAATTGTGTTTTAACATCATAAGTTTAGTCTACACGTTAAAGAAGACCATCCTCCTCCCTTACATATATTTTAATCAGAGATTTACGAAAGAATTTTGATTACATTTCTTGATAGAGAAACCGCACTCTACTCGGTTGAACCATATGTCCAGTATGCCATGGCCAAGGATTACCTTGATAAATGAAATAAAAATACTGTTCCGGCAGTTGAGTTAGCTAATATAGCATCTACTAGCCAAAAATAACATAAAAGAAGAAAGGAGTAGGAAATAAATTGTTGAATCTTGAAGGCTTCAAGAAGGTGGGAACAGTTCTAATGTTAATCATCTTATTTTTCATATTTAACTTTCAACTCTCCCTATACCACAAAGAAAATGTTCATTTCAACATCAAATTAAAGTTTCTCTCACAATCAGGAGGGCAGAAACTTGCTGGCTTTCAACATGTTATCCCAAGCTTGGTATTGATCTCATGACAGCTTCATTAAAAAAAAAAAAAAGAACGAAACAAAGGGTTTTACCCTTTATGAGTTGAATAGCTGAAATCTTTGTAGGGGGATAATATTGAACTGGTAGTCCGGTTGTTAGAGTAATTACCTGAAAAAAGAGCTTCAGCTTCGGCACTTGGAACACTCTCAAGCGAATAAGCCTTTGTCATTTTGTATGAAAATTCCTGCCTAACTACAGCACCATATATTTTCTTGACATTCTTCGGTTTAATATGCTTTGAGGAGCCTGAATGTTAAAGCATCATTATCAGTTCTGTGCTTAAATTGATGAAGGGATGATGGATTCAAGTTATGGAGGTAATGGCAATGGTAATGGCATGCCCCTCATGCTCGATGTTGTGAGTTCCTAGATTTTCCAAATCATAATGATCTTGTGCCATGAAATGAAACCCATAGGATCGTCTTCGTATGTGTAATATGTTGCACCTAGACGAGAAAAAAAGAAAATATTGCAATATGTCTATTTAGATAAGAAGTCCTAATGTTGATGAACAATATGGTCAACATGGGGGGTGAAACAGCATACAAATTCAACAAAACAACAAAATCTGAGTCCCTGCTATGATATCCGGGTCCCAGATGCTGGACATGCATTTTAATTAGCATAACATGCGCTCAATGCTATGTTCATGATACCACTATGCGAATTCAATCAGATGAGGAGATGCTAATGCTGATGAACCGACAATGAAATGGATGCATGCAACAATTGCACGATGCATCCTATCATGTAGTAGTTGTATTTGTGGAACATAAAGAACAGGGTACATCCCCTTCGAGCTATTGGTAAGTTGGAGGCAGAGGAGCTCCATTAGCACCAGCTACAGCTGCAGGGTGGGGAGAGTCCTTCCTTTTCCCAAATGGGTTCTTGAATATGTTTGAAGAGGTTAAGACAAAAACATATACATTTCTGCTCGGGAAAGCTAAGAGGACAATTTAAATTCAAAATGTTAAATTGTTTCAAGGTTATTGCTCCCTCAGTGGCAAGAGCACAAACAAGTCAGAAGTGCAGTATCAGGAAAAAGAAAAAAAAATTGCCCTCAAGATCAAAGCAATGAAAATTTCATAGATTAAGGAGAAAAAAGGATCTTGAAGAATGTCATGTTTTTTGCAATCCATTTCATGAAGTAGCACAAAATATTTCAGATGATAGCACAAAGAATTAAAAAACTTGTGGCATTCTCCACCTTCCAAGAATTTGCAATGGTTTCGACGAGGACCCCCCTTGATGACAAGAGCACAAGCCTATGTCCAAGTGAAGTGTCATGAAAAATGTTTTCCCACTCCAAACTCAAAGCAATGGGATTTTTCACAGACTAAGAGGAAAGGAAGTATTATGTAAATAATGTTGTGCTTTTTGCAATCCATTTCAAGAAAGAAGTGTCCAGTTGGGAAAAATGTAACAAATTGACTACAAAAAAGAGAAACCAAGAAGAAACAAGAGGAAAAAAGAAAGAGAACATTAAATGCCAAAACAAAATACTTTAAAGGATATTGTAATTAGCAATACCAGCAGAACCTGAACTAGGGATAACAGCACCCTGCAAACTATGATGCACATTTGTAGCAGTATTCATATCCTGCATCAGTGATACAAGAGATCAGAAGAAAAACTTGATGATATAAAGTCTGAAATATGAACCTCAATACAAGTATTATAATCATACCACCCATGTTACATACTAGACTAGGACAAAAACTTACTTCGAATTCAATGAAGCAAACAGTATGCCTTTCCTGTCTTAAGATCTTCATCTGCTTAAACCCAGGTTGTCTGCATAACTTGAAAGTATCAGATACACAGCGAACTCCAATCCGGAGGCCAAGTAAAAACAAATAAAGGTCACAGCTCAAAAATAGACATGGTTGGGAATGTCATACACCTGAAAAAGGGCCCTCCAGCTCTTTATCATTTATGTTTCTCTCCAAGATTTCCAATAAATAGAGTATTGCAAGGAGGATTATCTTTGTATTCTGCAATGAAAGAGTAAATAAAGGTCTTAGCAAATTTGAAGTGCCTACTAAGTTTCATAACGTTGAACAACCAAGGATTGCAATACATATTAGCAAGAAATTTTATAGGTAAGATTTTTTTTTGTGAAGAGGATCATTCTAGTGATAACAGAAAGACCTATCATTAACTTGGTGATAAAATACAGCATACAAGCATCACCTGAACAGGCACATAACTGCTAGGAGCTGGTACAGGAGCAGGGGCTGGCATTGGTACTGGAGGGACAGGGTTAGCTCCATATGGATCATATGGAGGAGGAGCCTGAGCCATATACCTGGACCAGACAAGGAACAATGTTAATAAGACCAAATATCACTGAGAAATATCAAATATGTGCATTGCTACACCTGTTTCCAAGTTATGAATTTCTTCTATTGAGTTGCATGTAAACAGTAGAAACAGCTCAGTAAACTAAACATGTTCTTACCCAATTGGTCCCCAAACAGGTGCTGGGGAGGATGAAAGGAGATGGACTTGAATAGCCTGTATGTGTGTAGTCTGCGGGTTCTCAAGCGCTTGCTTTGATCATAACTGCACTTGAATCTGCTATTCCTGGAATAGCTAAGATTAGCATGCTAGAGCACAGAGAGAACAGACTAGCAAATGCCTAACAGCCATTCCACAATGTTATGGTGAATCAACTTCCACATTGTAAGTCTCTTTTTATGTATTCTCTAATCCCTGGCTTTGGGAAGGGGAGGTAAGTTATTTTTTGTTTTGCCTCTCTTTTTTGTATAGGCCTCTTGGCTCCCTTTGTATACCCCCTTGTGTACGGCTGGGCTGCCTTTTTGGCTCTCTTTTTGGTAATATATATATCTTTACCCATCAAAAAAATAATGTTATGGAGAATCAATGATCAGCAGCATATAATCTTTGAACCAATACATATGAAAGCCAAGAAGCTTACAGGAAGTAATATAATGGTTGCTTAACCATATTTTACAGAACGAGGAGCATCCTGGAAAATGACATGCATGATACCGTGTTCTGACCATGAAAAAGAAAAACAGCATTTATATACACATGTTCTCAAGCACAGCAATATATAGCTTTGTTGTCAAATTTCTTCAAACTTCTGATCATCATTTGAAGGGGGCTGCTAGTAGCTGTAGTTCAAAGATTATGCTTTAAGTTTTAAGTATGGCAAGAACTCAAAATCAAAGTACATGTAAACTTCCATTCTTACTCATTTGCCAGTCAGTAATGATGTTAACAAATGAAAATTATTATTAAAATTGTTATAATTAAGATTCAAATTATTATTATCATCAGGCATTCTCACCTAATTTTGTTCTTGTTGTTTCTTGTTTTTATTCTCCTAGTTCAAAGGTTGTGCTTTAATTCTTACTTATTTTGTTAGTCAATAATAGTGCTATCAAACAAAATTATTATTATTACTATTGCTATGAAAGTACTGTTTCATATCATCATTATTGCCTCCTTTTCACCCGAAGCAAAGAATCTTCCCATTACTTGGCTCCTCACCATAGGGAGCCCCCAACAAAGCACCTTTCATCCCATAAAATAGATTAGGTAAAAACCAGGTCTGCTTTCTAAGCTTAAACCATTGACTTCATAATTTTTCTCATTCTTGTCATTCACCTCTGACATTTCAGAGATGATTTTTTTCTTCATAGGTAAGGGAAAAATCATTGAAAACTTCAAATAGAGACTTATAGAAAAACAAGTATACAATACCTTTTTTTATAGGTAAAAAGCACAATATATTAAAAGAAAGGAAATACAACCTAAGGGCATCCTAAAGCATACAGAAAACCAAAAAAATGACAGCAAAAGATGGCAGCCACGTCATGACAAATTTAACAGAATTCAGCTAAACAGAGGAATATAATATAATTTCCACTTTGTCATGAAACAAGAAAGAAAAAGCATAATCAAATAAGGGGAAAACTTATATTTTATAGTTTTTCTTGGCACATTCAGTGTGCAACACTGACCGATTCTGCATCAAAAACCATTTCCTGAACACCATAACAAAAATTAATAACTCCATAAAAAAACATATCCAAATTCCACATTTTAAGTAATAAAGCAATTTAAAAGTATTCTTCTTGCTTCCTACATCTTAAGTAATTAAGCAATTTAATAGTATGTTTCGATATTAGAAACAAAAGTGAAGGTATTCACTCAATTCAAAAAAAAAAATTATGGGTCTAATTAGAGGATCTTTGGAAGCTTACAAAAAGAAATTCTCATGATTTAGAAAACCAAAATCCAATCCGATCATTCACTTTCAAAGCCACAACACACTCCCCAACCAGAACAAGGAAAAGTATGAAATAATGAAGCAAAAGCAAAATCACTTCCTATGATGAAATTGTCCACCATGTTCTGGTTTTCTTTCATCTTTAGAAAGAACATTTAATAAAAAAGGTATCTGGATGAACTGTTACTGTAGCAGAAAATAAAATGAAAGCTTCTCTTACTAAAACCAAAAGTCTAAGAATTGGACTGACTGACAGACAGCATGCTAATAAGCAATTTCATACTCTAATGGCACAAATGCAATCAAATCAGGACAATTTTCACTTCCCAAGGGAGCGAAACTACCTCGAAAAATCATTTTAATTTCCTCTTCCAAGCTCGTAATTGCAATTAATTTTCTAATTATGAAAGCAGAAACTATAGCAAACTTTCTCTTAGAAGCATGAACAACACCACCAAAAGACAATCTTTTAGTTAAGGTTGGTTTCGTCAAGCATGCTGTGAGCAGTTTTCATACTTGAAGGGGCCTAAATCCAATCAAGTGAAAATATTTGTGAAATAAAAACAAAAGAGGCCACAGTCAATCAGATTCAATAAAGCAAAATCATCAAAAAATGATAGAAGATCGGCCTGAAGGCATCTTCTTTGGCAGCGACCGCGAATTGAGGAGTGGAGAAAAGCGCGAAACCCGCGCGGATGTCCCATGAAATTCACCTGCGAAGCCTCGTATCCCGGTAACCACCGAAGAAGATTCTGGAGTTCCCTGCTTCCCGTCCTCAGGCAGATAAGAATGAAGATCGTACGTACCTGAAAATCAAATGCAAAGATTCCCTGTAAATTCAAGACAGAGAGAGAGTTCAGCTAGAAGAGAAGAAAGAGAGAGAGAAGGGACCTCTGTCTGAGTTGGGGCGGTTAGGGTTTTCGACGAGAATGGGAGGTGAGAGATGGCAGGAGGGCGGCGTGAGGCAGATGGCGGCCACTGCTGTGGTGTGAGGTGGATTCCGGCACCGGCCATTTGGGATATGGGGATAAGGCAGTTTGAGTTTAATGCAAACCCTAACAAACTTTTGTATGCCTTGATTTGTTAGGACTTAGGAGAGATTGATTTATTTATCTATTTGTTTCTACTTGCAACGATATTACATTCAAAAATAAAAAATATAAAAACCCACAGGTGGCTCATAAATCCATACAAAAAATAAAATAAATGTTTTAATTGTCTCAAATATTTTTACAGACCCGAACCAATGCTCATTAGGAGCAAATCCTTATCCACCCAATGTCAGACCAAGTAAACTATCTCTCTGCATTTTTGATAGTATGGTAAGTTTTACGGTTGAATTGAATATCCGAACTAGTAGTTGATTCACCCCAGGTCAGCCACAGATAGTACCTTATTCTGATTCGATTCTTATTAAAATATCTAGCTCTTTTTTATATTCTCTTTTTGTTATGTAAAAAATTGTTTCACTTGTATGAGAACTCACTTCACATTCGCTCTTTTTGTATAATTTTTTTTTATATTATTTTTATTTTAGTCTCTTCCTTATATATATATATATATATATATATATATATATGCATTGTTTTAAATTTTCTATAATATTTATAGGTAATTAATTTTCAATCAATCAATTTACCAACTATTGACTATAGTATCAACTACAGCTAAGCCAAATACACACATAGTATACAATTATTTTTCTTGAAGTTGAAAGAAAGTTCTTATTACTTTTTTTTTCTATTTATCTTTGGTTATGAGTTTAATTCGTCTCTCTTTACATTTGGAAATACAAGGTAACCATTGATGATGTGTTTGTCATGTTTTCAAGATATGGTCAATCAAGTTAGCATCACACAATGAGAATTTTCTTTGGATATCATATGTTTGTCACTTTAATTAAATGAGCATTAGTTAAACAAGTCTTATAATTGGATTGACGCTTTTGAAGCGAGAAAGTTGGGCGAAACACTATTAGTTTTTGTTTTATTTTTGCATAAGTGGTATTGATGAAACATATCTTACTTAATCCTAGGGGTCTCGAAATTAACGATAGGGTAAACCTCTAATAGCATTGAGAAGACTTGAGCTAATGACTATTGGGAAGCAAAGTTAAGATCGGACCAATTGAGCTACCCCTTAAGGTTTTAAAATATAATTATTGATACATTGGATCATAATGAATTCTTAAATAATAAAGAAAGATTTTCAATGTTTTTCATATCACAATGAATATTACTTAGATATTAAAAAAGGAAGACTTGTTGGTAATATAGTATATTATTTCTTACCAAGTCCATAGTTAGATGTCGTAAAATAGAAAAAGTATGTATCGTATATCTACAATAATGAATATAAGTGATCAAAAAATTAGAAATGGGTTTTTCCAATACATGTGTTTAAAAAATAATTGTTTTGATAAATACTAATATAACCAATTTTTAAAATTATACCAATAATCTGAATTCATCTAAAAGCTAATACATGGATTTATTTAATTATCGAAATATTTTAGGAGACCGAACCAATGATCATTAGGTGCAAACCTAATGCAAGATCAGTCAACTATCTTTAAATTTGTTATGCTAAGTGTCATGGTTGAATGAATAAATTGAAGCTAATGGTTTATTCACCCGAAGTCAATGCAGATAGTAGCTTATTCTAATCCGTTCTTATTAAAATATATAAATTCCATTTCTGTCATTCTCTCCCTTTTTGTGTAAAAATTGTTTCACTTGTATTAGAACTCTTCACATTTGCTCCTTTTTTGTATACATTTTTTTTTTTTTTTTATAATTTTATATTATTTTTTATTTTGTCTCTTTGTTTATATATATACATGTATTGTTTTAAAATTTTTTATATCATGCTGTAAAGGTAAATTAATTTTCAATAAATTAGTATAAGAAATGATAATTATAATTATTTATCGATACTAACTACCGACCATCCTGCCAACATCAACTATCAACTTGGCTAAATCACGCAGTGTAAATTATTTTTTTCCTTGAAGAGTTGAAAGAAAGTTCTTATTACTTTTTCTTTCTTTTTTCTCTATTTGTCATACAATTTATAGAGGTTCCATGTCTCTCTTTTTACATCACAATTAGGAAATACAAAGGAACCATTGATGATGTAATTGTCATTTTCAAGATATGGTCAATCAAGTTAGCATCACACAATGAGAATAATTTTTTTTTGGGTATCATATATTTGGTCACATTAATTAGATAGGCCTTCTAGTTAAACAAAGTCTTATAATTGGATAGACCTTTGAGCAGGAGAGGTTAGACTTGAAACATTATTAGTTTTTTTGTTTTATTTTTTTTATAATCATGGGTTTTCAGACCAGCTTATATACACCTTAACTAATTCTAGGGGTTTCGAAGTTAACGATTGGGTAAATCTTCAATAACCTTGAGGGTACCTTAATGATTATTGAGAAACAAACTTAAGGTAAGCCGTCGAGCTACATAGGTTTTGAAACACAATTATTGATACAGTGGATCATGACAAATTTCTTAAATAGCAAAGAAAGATTTTTCAATGTTTCATATCACAATGAATGTGCTTAGATAATAAGGAAGACTTGTTGGTAATATGGTATGTGGCTCCTCCCAAGTCCATAGTGAGATCAATGAAAAAAGTGAAAAGTATGTATAAATAAGTGATTAAGAATGGAAATGAGTGTTTCAATATATGTGTTTAAAAAAATAATTGCTTTTTAGTTTAATACTATCGTAACAATTTGCGAAAATTCATCATCAATAATGCAATTTCTATCCTAAGCTAATACATGGTTTATTGAATTATTATTATTTTACACATGTTTAGAGGAAACAACTAGCTAGATCTTCTTCTAATAGCGTATTTATACATTAAGCAAACAATTCCTCCATCCCAATGTGGTCTTCTTCCTTTGAAAAGGTTGTATTGTTTAGGTTGATTAGAAACCCTCTCTTAAACATGATCATCATGGTTTATCATATCATCATGATTAAGTTTCTACTAGTACCACAGATGTTAGGTATATCATTGCATAACCATGAATGCCTTTCCATGTAAATACTCAAGCAATGTTCAGGCAGGTCTACTCTTTTCTTTGTTTAGAGTCTTTAGACTAACTAACACACGTGTTATGTATGAAATGTTGTGCTTAGTTTGAACAATGTTATGATTAACTTTAGTAATAGGTTGTCAAACCACAAAAATGCTCTCTTTTTTTAGAGAGTCAGTAAAAATTATCTCCACTTGAATTCATATTCTTTAGTGGCATGTTATCCAAGGGATCAGGATTCACATATGTATATAAGGGTATTTGGGTAAATATACAAGATTTCATAAACGCTTATTGATAGGTGTGTACCCAAAGTTCTATATCGGTTAAGAATTGAAAGATTTATTAGTTTATAAGTATGAACGACATTAAATTGCTATGAGACCTTTTGGGATAAAAGCCCAGAAACAAAACCATGAGAGTTTATATCTAAAATGGACAATATCGTACCAATGTGTATGGGGGACGAATCCATGAGGTTTTCCAATAAATGGTAATAAAGTTGAGTTCAAGCTTAATCGTATAGGTATCCGTCAAACAAAATGGTGTGGTGAGTGATGAGCCCTTTGTTGGTGGTGCTTCACGTAAAGCGTGTTTCTGAACATAGTGAAAAACAACGAAATCCTAATTTGAGGGGAACTTTTTGATGGAACTTTGTTCAGGGAGAGAATTGTTGGGTGTGCGTAAGGTCATGCGTGGAATGAAAAGGCATGAGAATATAAGCGTCTTTCCTTGTGCGATTAGTATGGCGTTTTGGGGCCGGCAAAACCCGGGATGGTTTAGGTCGTAGGCAAATATCATCACCGTGTACATAGAGATGCATCTGTGGGTGGATCTTACGGCAAATATCGTGTCATTGAGCAGTGAAGCGGTGAACCTAACACGTGGTACTTCATAAGCCGATGCGCTTTCGAGCGAATAAAAAATCGCGATTTAAAGGAAAAAGCTGGTAAAAACTTTTTGTTGAGAATGATTATTGGTGTCTTTGCTAATGTCCAACTTGTCGATTAGAAATAAGAACTATGAAAAATATAAGCATTGACAACATCCAATTAGTATGAAGCATTTTAGGGAAAAAGCATATAAACAAAATCATGAGAGCTTATATCCAAAGTAAACAATATCATACTAATGTGGATATGCATGGCTAATACTGAATATGCCAACATATGATATGCTTTCTCAATTGGTCTAATCAATATAAAATTTGTTGAGTTAATTCCAATTAAAAAGTCTATCACGATAAGATCAAGTCATAAACCTACTACTAAACCTTCTCAACTCAAAGTTTTTAGAGTTTGAATTTTTCTTTTAGCTATTTTACAAAAGAGAGGATTTGTAGCCTTTATTCTAGATCACAGCCAATTCATTTTATCAGTTGTGCAGTCTTTTTCCACGTAACTTGAATTTGGGTATCACACATCCTCTGTTCTCAGCTAAAAAAAACCTAACCATACCACTCTTAAGCTTGTAACATCCTACTACTATTAGAACACATCAAAGTCAGATGGCCCATGATCAGTGGATGTTTAAATCCCCTCCACCTGGCTATGGCAGTTTCTCATACAAACTACAACGATTGCCCTTTTCTTTTTACATATCATGCAGGATTAATTAATTATTAATTAAACACATTCATTAAGGGCAGCCATGCAGGACTCTCTCCATATTTTCTTGGCCCACCTCTTTTATTGGTATATCAATCAATCCACCTGGATAGAACGGCTCATAGTTTCAACGAACTCTTCGCTAGCCAGGCACCTCCTATCTTCTTCTGAGTCTCCTTGTCCGGTTCCGCCGTCGACGCCGATCGCCATGTGGCGCGCGTCCTCTTCACCGTCCTCCGGCGCTCGCGAAGCTGACGTTCCACGTTCCGGTCGCGGAGAATCTTCCGACGCGGCCGATCATCCGGGCTGGTCGACCTGCCCGGCGGTATGAAGTTCCGCCGGCGGCGTCGACCGCTGAAAGGCTGCATGTTAACCAAGGTGTTCAATCTTGGCTTTCCGCCATGCGCGTATGCATCGTTTTCCGGCGGCGAAGCAGTGATCAGCGTTGAAATTTGGACCTGGATCGACTCGGCGGGTTCTGCCGAGGCGGCATCGGCTGGTGATGCGCTCCTCAGCGTGCGGATGCCTGCAGCGGCGGTGAAGTGTTGACTAGGTTGATGAAGAGGTCGGATAGCAGAACCGATGGTGCCCCAGGCGATCTTTGCATTAAGAGGTCTGATGTCCAGTCCAATTAGTTCGAATGTTTGTGCAGACAGCTTTCACGGTTTGATTGCCTCCGGCTACTAGTTATGCAACTGTATTTAGCTATCTTCGGACGACGTAAGAGTGACTCCGAGATACCTATAAAAAACGACTGTTTTTAAGTAACATCCAAATCGATTATTCCGAGCCAGATTTTACTAACCTGTAACAATTGCAATAAGAATGAATGTGTCCTTTTTATTGCAATTTTTAATTTCCAAACTAAAATCGAAATTTGGACTTTGGAGATTTTAATTTCCTGAAGCAATATATACAGTGACATCTCGAGATGACCTAGAAGCCCGAGCCAGGATTTTTACTTTAACGAAAGCAATTTGTAATAGGAATGTGGCTCTGGTTTATAACCTTTATTGCAATTTTAATTTCAGCACAAATGAAATTTGGACTTTAGAGATTTTAATTTCTATGAGCAATGTGATATATTGACAGCCTAGAAGCAACAAAAAATTTAAGCAGTGGCTGAGCCAGGATTTAACTTTAGTGGGGCTGAGGCAACCTCTAATAGAAATGTTTCCCAAGATAATAACCTTTTATTGTTCTTTTTGTTTTTTATTTACAGTGGGGAGCCTTAAACCACACTATTATGCTCCTCACCCTGATCAGGCCTTTGTGTACAACATGTGAGAAGTGAACGCGTAATTAACTTGCTTGAAGGCCAATTGTCCTTCTTAATATTAAAGTTGGTGTTTTATTATAAGAGATAAGCGTCTATATGAGATTTAAGATAACGAATATGTTCTAAGAAGATTGTGGATTTATACAAGACTCAACTTGCTTTTAAGTAACATCCAAACCAATGGTAGAGCTAAGATTTTACTTTAGTGAGAGTAGCTTAATAATGAGAATGTGTCCCAGGACTATAACCTCTTATTCCAATATTTTTTTTTTTTTTTTAGGATTTTTAGTGAGGGCAGCAATGGTAAAAATTTCTAAAACCTTATTGTAAATTTTTTTTTTCCAAAATTCAAAATGGAGGCAACAGACCCCATTGGGCATGCTCCCCCCAACCCTTTTGTGTACAACATGTTGAAGTGTGAACGAGTCAATTGGCTTGCTTGAAGGCATACAATACTTCTTTATCTATTAAAAGAGAAGCTTTTATCCTGTTATGATGGTGAAGGTTTCCAACGTCGCGAAGGTTTGGGTTGTAGTCGTGAGTCTAGTTTTGGTACAATTTGTGTTCTGGTCGTTTGGTGAGTAGAATTTACAACATTATTGCGATTGGTCGCATTAGCATTTGAGGTGGTGTGGTCTTTACTTATGATTCGTTTATGTAGGAGGCAGACAGCCAGACCTGAGATTCTTCAAACACTAGAGAAGAAGGAATCTGTTTAAGGAGATGCAGATCGATACAGCTCAAGCTTATCTTCATTATAGTCATATTTCATGTCTTTTCTTTAACTTGCTTTTTTATTTCTACTGAAAAAAAGAGGCAATTTATTCTCACACAACATATAAATCAATCAAGATCTTTACATATTAGGAGGGACCATAGGAGCATTAACAGCAGTTGCAGAGTTCCCCTCAAGGCTCAACTGCAGCCTCTGCAATTTTCAATGGCTACACCTTCCTGAAACATTATGTTTTTGTACAGAAGATTAGAAAGATTTAAGGAAATAAACCAGGAAATGACATAAAAGGAGATAGACCATATCTAATGTCTTACCTGTGCTTCCTTTGTGCTAGCTCCAAGATGAGGCGTGACCAGTAACATTCATGCTGCACCAATTTGCTGTCCTTGGCGAAATGGGGCTCCTCTTTGTGTAATATCAAGCGCTGCCTGTTCGTAAGTACCCAAAAACGTACTTACCTGTACAAGAAGATGACAGTACGGACAAGTGAGAGTGTTGGAAACATTGGAATGCTTGCTTTTTTATGGTACCTGAGCAACTGTTCCAGAATCAAGGGCCCTTACTAATGCATCTTCATCTATAACTCCACCCCTCGCGACATTAATGATCCGAACTCCCTTCTTCACCTTTGCGAAATTTTCATCGTTGAATACCTTCTTGGTGGTAGGAGTGAGAGGCATATGCAAAGAGATGAAATCAGCAGTAGAGATAGCCTGATCGAAAGAGACAATCCACCAATGTGTACGAAACCATCAGCTGGGGCATATGGATCATGCGCAATGACATGCATTCCAGGCCTTTCGCTCGTCTGCGACTTCAGATCCAACTTTTCCAAATCCCATCACGGCTAATGTCTTGCCGACCAAAGAAGACGCCAACGTACTTGTTTCTTTGCCATTTCCTGCAAAGTTTAGCAAGTTATGTTTCGCTTCTCCACATTTAGTAGTGGCAGTAGCACAAAAGATTCTATCATGAAGAATGTGGCACATGATCGGTTCTCAAATCATTGCTTATATCTGTCTGCAAGAACCATTCTGGTCTAATAGGTTTTTAATCAACTGTAGGCAGGCAGATGTACAGAGATATGTTCACACTGAAGAGTTTCAATGAGTTATTTATTGAACCATTGACATAGTGTGTCAACATAAAAAATTTCATGGCTGTTTGTAACTGACTCGGTTGACCGTATAGATATTGTTACATTTCAGGCCACACGGCTTTAAACGTGTCTGCTTGGGTTGAAGCTCGCTCTTATATAGTGACGAGGAAGTTTTACGCCGCTATCGATGTGGGATCGCGACAAACAACCCCCATGCGGGCGCAGCCCGCCGTTGTGTCGTAGGATGCGGCGATCAAATGGGCGAGACGCACCCCCTATGGGGCCAAAGCGAACAGACTCCTATATCGAGTCGAGATGACGCAGTCTGTTTGCCCGGCCCAGCAGTAGCAGATATTATGGCTTGAGATCCGATGGGCCACCGCGGCAGCGTGCATTGAGGTGAAGAGTCCATGCTTATATGAGTGCTGAGTTTCCAGCGCTCCAGATGTGAGATGTGGCCGTTATGTCCCTCAGTGTCATTCTATAAGGTGTTTTGCAAATAAGCATTCAACAAATGCATTTTCTTTCAAACCAGACTACAAAAGGGTTTTGGTTGGTTTAAGTCCCAAGATTTCAATTTGGTTGAGTTGCAATTAATAGTTTAAGAGGAGAAAATTGAGAGGGAGATATTCTCAATTGAAATTTTCCTAGCAGGAGAGTGTGAGGTTATCTCTAGTTTTTTAAGTGTATACCCCGAAGATTGCCTGTATTCTTCGGAGAGGTATGCATACCGCTTTGAGGCGGTGGTGTATGGGCTTGTCAGTGGTTTCCTTCCTTACAGAAAGGAGGTTTTTCACGTAAATCAGTGTTCTTCATTTTTTATTTATTTTCTCACATTGAAAGAATATCTCTAACAATATTTTCTCTGTCTTCCCTCTTCTCCTCATCTCTTTGTTTTTATTTTTATTTTTGTTGGATGATCTCATCTCACTTTGCCTGTTATAGGTGAGGAAAGCTCTTCAACAATGGAACTAAAGTGAAAGCGAAGGCGTCTTTCATGTTTCGTGAAAGTATGTATGCTGCTTATCAGAAAAAAAACAAAATGGGGATGGACCCCATCAAATTCTAAGAAGAACATTAGGAAACGTAAATGGTTAGATATCTAAGGGGAACTTCCAAACTTTGTTTATGTTTGGAAAAGGAAAGCGGAAGATTCTTGGAAGGCTACACAAATAAAATATGGTCGAGTGATCTTGATGTGAATCTACATGCGGTTGTTGTTTACTTTTTGTAAAGGTATATCATGGCAATCCAAGTTAGCAAAATGTGTTGCTTTATCCACAAGCGAAGCGAGAATATATAGGCGCCGAAGGCGGCAAAGGGTGTGGATGAAGACTTTTGAGCTGGGTCAAAACAAGATGAGTATGTGGTATATTGCAATGGTAAAGTGCAATAGACTTGAGCAGAATACTAACTATCACTCCCGGAATAAAGCTTATTGAAGTCCAAATATCTATTGGATTCATGATGCTACAAAAATGAAAACGCTTCCAATTAAAGAAGATTCTATAGGCAAGAATACATGTAGACATGATGACAAAAAGTCATTCATGAGAAGGCCCGGAGTTATTTCGAAGCTGTGTGGAGATCTGTAAGTATTCGGGTGATTTCCTCATTGAGGTGTTGAATCGGTTTGGAGGGGGAGATTTGATAGTCCATCCATTATGTTTTTGCCGCAGAGAGACTGTGCTTTCATGTTTGACATACTTTCATTAAACATGGTCACATGTCCATTATTTTTCCTTTAATTTCCGTGTTTTGTCTGAAGATGTCTTACCCGTAACAGTGAGATCATAGATCATCCATAGTAAAAAACAAGAGATATGGGAAGAGGAGAAGTGAGGAGAAAATGTTAGAGAAAATTGAGAATATTCTCAATTGAGAATTTCCATAACAACGAGAAGTGTGAGGTTATCTGTTTTTGGTGTATACCTAAGGTTAGAATATTCTTGGGAGGAATTGTATTACATACCACTTTGATATAGTGAAGAATTATTCCGGAATTTGTCTATAGTTTCCGCTTCACCTAGAAGGGTTTTCCAAGTAAATATGGTGTTCTTCATTTCTGTATTTATTTTCTCATACGATTATTTGTTTAAGTATGCGGTTACTGTTAGTATAAGATCTTTATTATATATAAATCATATTCACGTATAGATTATATTCTTGTGATGATCAACTAAATACTACTAGAAAGTAGTATTAAAACTGGCAAGTGATCCTTCATCATCCCAATATGGGCACCTGAAACATTTCATTCAGATCTCAAAAAGTAATAAAATAATGAAATAAAGAGCATATATCCTGCAACAAGGGCCTTCAATCAGGACAGAAAAACAAAGCAAAATGTTGAATAACAGATTACAGATCAAACTCTAGCATCAAAAATTAAAAAAGTAAGGTAATTTCAAAATTAAATCTAAATTAGGATATCTTCACGGTAACACTAGTTTCAAGTTCCTTTTATATCTACAAAAAACAAACACAATCTACATCAGCAGATCTACAAATACAAATGAGAAGGAAACTAGATTTGTAAGTATTTCTGAGCATACAAATGCTTTCAAAGCACATTAAAAACCACAATGGTTTTCTAATGGTTCAAATTCTAAAAATTTGTGTTACCATGGTACCCAGGGTAGAACTCCTGTAAAGTTAGTTGTGAGGGGAGGGAACTAAGTCTTTATAAGCCATGTGGCCAGATAACTGTGATGTGAGATTTAAAATGGGTCATAAAAATTCATCCCTCTTTCAGAATCGACGTCCACGGTGGTTGGTAACTTCGTGAACCCCATGGGTAGTTATAATAGGTCAGCAGCCCTCCCACAACTCTATGATGACTTTGCGGACCCACAAATAGCAACTCTCCCACAATTTCGGGATTGAGGTCATCAAGATGATCATATCATACCACTATTATAACCATTGGGTGGCTTCACCATAAAACCCAATTGTCAATGGAAGGGCTCAATTAGCATAGCCCATAAAACCAAGTCGTAACCCTAACGTCTGAGACTCAATGAATCTATAACAATATGGTATGGCCCACATTTTTTTAATGACAAAATTGCTTGACATGTTCTACCCATAAGTTCTGTGCAACCGCCCACATGTACATGTGCTGGTGACACTAAAGCAACTAACGACAACTGATCAGCAAGTTCAAAAACCCCTCAACCAAAAAACAAATGAGTAAGAGTTGCCACCAACCAAACAAGGCCAAGAAAATTCCCCAGAATTAATATGAAACCGACAAAGTAGATTCCAAGCCACCCCAGCAGATCCATTCATCAGCCCAGTTACATGCTGAACAGTATTATACAGATGTTGTGTGATGTTGTCTTTCTTATCTGAGACAGTATTCTGCATACACAGATGCCCATGAATGTTTTGCACAGATATCCTAGATGGAATGTTTAGACAGTGACATAGAAAATTTCTGAGATGCGTATCACCTTCGCATTCAAAAGTGGGTATTTGAGAACAGAGTTTTAAAATAGTATTTTCATTTGGGATTTGTTGGTTTCAGTTTTTTTTTTTCATAATGGCTCCTTTTAATCTGATATAATAAATTATCTACATTAGTACAGACAACATAATTCTTTACATTTTAAAAGTTGATTATTACAACAGCATTATTGAGCATGTAGGATTTGTTTTTATTGTTTTATTTGTTTTTATTTAGCAAGAAAAACGGGGGGAAACAACGTTTGGGGTATAGTTTTTTGTTAAACATGCAGCCTTAAATTGACAATAGTTTCGGGGAAAATCACAGGAATTGGTGTTATTTATTATTATGGCTTATTACTCCGAAATAGTTTTAGACGGCTTGACTGTGATACGGTGTTTAATACCTGAAGTAGTGTTTTTTTATGTTTACTAAAGAAAGAAAAAATAAAAACCAAAATATATTCTCCTTACTGTTATGTTTTCAAAACAAAAAAATAGTTCTCAAACACTTAGAAAAAAACCAACTAAAAAACACCCTTTCATTTCTTTGAAACCTACCAAATATTCAATTACTTATGACATATTTTGCCGCATTCATGTAATGATTTAAAATAAAATGGTTTTGGAAACTTTCATTGGTAGGGCTAAATTTAAACGCGTATCATCACATCATGGAGTTTCTGAAAACAAAATGACAAGTAAACTTTCCAGGAACAATGAGATTTATTGTGAACTATTTTCCAAAAACTTCCCCAGAAGCTGTGACTTTCTCCTCTGATAAATCATTGGTAGGTTTCTTCCCACATTAAAGCCCCAAATCAGTGAAACTAGAGTTGGGTTACTAGATAAATTATTGGCCCAATTTATCAGAAGTGGAAAATTCAGATGGATAGGGTCCACGGCTTTATTTCACCAAACACAGGAGAAAAGACTTGAGATAAAGAGGAATGGTATTTCACTTCACAATCATACTCTCTTAGCCTCTTTTCATTCAACATTGTCCAGAATATTCTACAAAACGAAAATATCTTAAGTCATAATATTTGCTTCTCCATCATTTTCTCATCATTAATTTTTAAGTACACTAAGCTCTACAACTACCCCAAATAAAAATAACAAAAAATATTGAGAAGGTTTGGAAAAATAAAAATATTCTTATAAAGGACTAGAGGAAACCGAAGAGGGTTAAGGAAGCAAAAAATGACCAAAAGGCATGTTTGAGTTTTGCTGTTATCGAGACTTAGAAAACACAGACAACAACATAACATTTTATTTTGAAAACTAAATCTTAAACCTTTTTGATAACAATTTTTAAAAATTAAAAAACATCATCTTAATTAACTCTGAAAGCTTACAGAGTATATTATTTGGTTTCAAAAAAAAAATATAAATCAAACATGTTATTTGTGTTCTTATTTTTCAATTTTTTTCTTAAATAATTGTAATCTAAAGGGTTCTATTTCTATATCTTTCAAAACTGAAAAAAAAAAAACCAAATATATTTTTTTTTGTTTTTCAAAACCAAAAACACTTTTAAAACTATATTAATCATGTTCAAGAAATTTGACCGAGTTTAGGGTGGATGTAAAGAGGATTTTGGGATGAAAATACAAATTTCTAAAAAAGTGTGAGCATGATTCTTTATTTCCGAAATTCAAAAGCTAAGTACATTGTAGCACCCTTGTCAAAAAAATGGAAAAAGAGAAAATATGCAAGCCTGATTTTCCAAAATAAGGAGAGAGGCATAACTTGAGAAACACAAAATCCACAAGTCTGGGAGCTACGTTTTAAGTATCTCCGTGTTTTTGTAAAAATAAATATAACCAATTAATTACATGCCTTTTAGGAAAAAAGATGAATAAATAAATAAATAAAATACTAAATTTAAAAAAGAAAGAAGACAAATATATACCGGCTTTCATGGAAGCGTCAGCCTGTGCGACATTTCTGGCCATGGCAGCGAAACGGCACGTGCCGTGTTCCGCGGCGGCGGTAGTGTTCGCCATCGGGCGTTCACCGCGGCATCCGAACTCCGTCGCAGCCTGCAGATCCATTGTCAATCCCCTCCCGGCCCGACCTGCGACCTTCGCCCTTGGCGGCCTCAAAAAACCTCTCTGGTGACCTTCGTCCCACTCTCACGATCAGCGCATCGCAGAGCGAGATCTTCGAGCACAGATCCTCCGGCGACAGATCGTAGCAGCATTCCACCTCCCCGAACTCTCTCAGCACCTCCAGCCCCGCCTCTCCGAGCTTCTCCGACACCAGAATCGTCGGCTTCTGAATCTTCCGTACCAGATCTACCTTCGGATTGGCCGCCGGATATTCCACGGTTTTGAGGACGCTGGTGATTTGGAGGACACGGCGGCGGTGGGAGGACAGAGGGGATAGAGTCCGGCGGCCGCTGCGGAAGACGGGGGAGGAACGACGATCGTGGTGGTGGTGGTGTTTTGCGCCTGGCGGCTGGCAACGCCGGCAGCGGAGGGATAAAATAATTTGGCGGAAGCAGGCCATGGTGTTCTGGTCTTGCGTTTCAAAGGTTGACGGAATTGGATCTTTATAACAGTCTTCTCTGATTCAATTAACTAACTATAGATCACTTGGAATTCTTTAATTTACCATTTTACCATTTAAAAGGTGAGGTCATCATCATTTAAATGTATCTTTCCAGAAAACTCGGATGTAATGACTGGTTTGGTCAGCCCAATACTTTATTTTTTTACTTATTTGGTTATATATATATGTATATATAAAGACTTAAAATAACAAAATATTTTTATTTGAAAAAAACTGACTATGCTTCGTCATTTTCTACATTTATATGTATCTATAAAAATAGAGGTTATTTTTAAAAATAAAGAATATTTTATTAAATAAGGTAAAATTTTAATGAAGAGTTAGATTTTCAAAATTAAAGCTTTTATTAAAAAAAAAAAGTAATAAAATCACCTTTAATAGAAAGAAAGCTAAAACTAATAGAACCAATTTAAATTTTATAACTTTTAAATTTCTTGGTTTGTATAGAAAAAAAAAAGATAAATGAATACAATTTTATACTTTATCTTGAGTTTGACATACTTCAATTTGAAGTATTTTAAGTTTATTTTTAATTTTAATTATTATATAAAGGAAATGATCAAAAATAATAGAATAATATAATTTATTTTTTAAATTTTAGTTTTTACTGGATATTTAAACTTTAGATAATTATTCTTCTCCTTTTGTTAAATGTGATATTTGACTTTCTAGGTTTTATTTTTATTTTACATCTTCCATTTATAAATAAAATATCCAACTATAATAAATGTCTTTTAACCCATTAAAAGATAAAATATTTATATATCACTATATTTCTACTTATGGTATATTTATTAAAAATTAATCACAATTTCCATCTACTGTTATCTTATCTTTGAATAGAAATTAATTCATTGCTTATTTACTGCTAGAAATAAGCATACTTTATTCAAAAAAAAAAAAGAAAAAATAAATAAGCATACTTTAAATGTCTGATTTATATGGAATAGTAAATCTTTATGGAAAGTTAATTTACATAAATTTAATTTTAAAATAAGCAATATATTAAAATAATCCAAATTGTATGCAGTTTTTTAAAAACTGTTTTCTCATAAAAAAATAAGAAAAACAAAAAAGCATGAATAACATGTCTTTCATAAGCATTTTCTTTTATTTTTGAAAGAAGCACCCTAAAACAGAATAGATTTTAAAAATATAAAAATGATGTTTTTTATATTTTTAAAAACTATTATCAAGAACAGTTTTTAAAAAAAGAATTAAACAGATTGATACTTTTTTATTTTAGGCTATATTTGATTCAATTGATAATTAATAATTAAAAATTAGTAATTAAAAATTAATTATAATTATTATTTTATAAAATAATTGATAATTAGTAATTGATTGGAGATAAATCCCATATAACTAAAATCAATGTGAGCTGAAAACTTGGCTCCATACTCAAGCCCGAATTGTACCATTTTTTATCAAGTATAAGTAGCTGACAAGTCACAATCATATAATAAAATGTTTTTATCTTGTTTTTAAACATAGTGAGAGTGAAAAGGACTATCATTTAGTAAAAAAATTTAGTATATGCGTCCTTTTCAAGCCAAACATAAGCTATTTATTATTTGTTTTGGGTAAATAAATAAATGTGCAATCAATATTACTTGTTTTGATTATATATTAAAATTGAATAATTATTTTTGTATGTTTTAAATTTTACTTTAATATAAAGGTTAAGGCATTTAATAATGTAATTATTTTTAATAAAAATGCTTAATCAGGGGCATAATGGTACTTTCGTAGCATGTGGCGTAGATTCGTAGGGGCTTCGGCCATTGTCGCGTCCACCTCTAAAGTAGCCACCGCACTAAGGCGGTGGGTCCCACTAGATGATGAGAGGGGCATTTTTTTGGGTATTGAGAAAAGATCCATGCTTTGCGGAGTATCTTAATAAAATTAATAAAAATGCTTTGGTGACATCAAATATTATTTCTCCAGAATATAAAGTTTTTAAAGCTAAACTTAAAAAATATAAAAATTAAAATAACATAAATATCTATTATCGATTTTCTTTCCTCTTTTATAATAAATAACACAAAAATGACTACTCTTATAAAATTATGATTATTTTTTTCACTAATGATGAGGTGTAACAACACCATAAAATTGATAAAAAAAGGTAAACAGCATTAATAGTCATTAGCC
>JAEQBH010005829.1:0-202101 GCA_016808115.1 Tetrastigma voinierianum
GTTAATATATGTCAGGTATGTATAAACATGGAAACGTATGATGTAACAGAAATTATACAGGAACAGAATGATCCGAATTTATAAATGTTGCATGTAACTCTTATTATGCATAAAATAATATAACATGAAATGACATATTCAGATTTTATATGCACAAGAACACAACATATTGCGTATGTGCATGGCATTGGCCATCCATCATCACTACTACGAACGGGTAATGAACTCGCATTTCGATGACGCCAACAAATGCCTCACGCTAAAAACATAAAAAGAAATATAAATAATGTGTGTTTACGTGAGCAAGAATGAGACCATTAACCCTCGTGTGAAAAGCCCGAACACGGGTGTAAGAGACCCACCGTGGTGATCCGAAGTTCCAGAGGGTGTAAGAGACCCACGGCGTAAGCCAAAAAGTCTCTCATGGGCTCCAAAGAAGCACATACGCCATGGCACAAGATAGACTTCGAAGGCGTGACAGAAATGGCGGATTCACCCCGGGATTAGTCAGCTTCATCGCACTCAGACGGGTACCGGTAAGCCTGCAAGGGCTCTAGATATGCGTGTCATTGGTACTACTAGTAACGCATGCTGCCACACTTGGCATAGGCATGTGAGGAGTCGGTGAGTGACTCGGGATATGGGCATGAAGACATTCCATGCAATGATATAACATGACCTCCATGCAACATTTTCACTGATGTGTGTGAAGGTTTAATCATCAGATGAAGACTTAAATAGCAGAACTCCGCAGGAGACATCACTAGTATCAAGCCACCCCACAGCAGACCCCTTGCACAAAGAGTTTTTATGGGGAGACTTGGTTCTCGACGAGGCCATGATTGTGAAGAAGGCCGACATGTGGCCTCTCGACAATACTTTTATAAAAAGTATTTTATGTAAAAAGAATCTGTAATTAAATTCTTCGGACTATCAGATAAATAGTCGAGTATGTAATTATGGTAAAGTAGGCTGCATCAAACTCTATGGACCGTAATTGCCGCTTTATTTTCATATTTTAGATTTAAATGTGAAATGAACCCGGGTCTCATGCTCAAGTACGATATATCGGGGGATATACCAAACGGACCCCTGTGGGATCAATACTACTTCGCTGGTACTTGGATAGTTATGATTATACCGTTATCAGCCGCATGTTGTGTAGGAGCCTCCCAACAAAGGATAGCCATTTCGATTTTTTTAAAAATACGTATCCCGATAAACGAGACACAACAAGATGACTGGGCCACCTAAATCCACAGAATTCGTAGTTGGATAGTCATTCAACTTTAATCCCGACCCTAGTAATGCCAATGTTTCGCAGATCGTAGCCTGTGAACGATTACCTAGTGGGTTCTCGAATACCGTGGTATCCATGCAGGTCCCGATACTAGCCTCGTCCCTCAACTAGGTATCAAGAGTCTAGTACAAGAGTACCGAGGGGCCGATGGCACGGGTCTAGATCATGCATCATTGCAGGTTACGTGGTTTCAGGCTTAACATGCCGTGGTGATACGTAGGGTGATTTGGTATGAATAATATGCATTAGATTGTATATGGAACACTGTGGTTAGGAAACATAACCTTAGTTCTAAAACAAACGAACATGATAGTTCGGGAACTAATTTGTATTAGTGTCTGGCATTACGCACCACTAAGGAAAAAGGGATCAACGGTGTAGTTCATAATGTTAAAGTCTATTAGTGGTCAGCACGTACACTACAGGTAGACTAAGATAGAAATTTGAGAATTCTATTGCTATCCACACGCAGACGGCTATCGGGAGAAGAGATCGTCGCAGCATGGAGTAATAACCCACAACCACCAAATTTAATTAACAAACCTTCATAGAGGCCGCTGGTTGCCGGCATCGCTACCCTTATGCGTGCAGTGTGTTTGCTTCACACCATCGCACAAGCTGGTGCAATTGGGAACCAAGGGGGGTCAAGTAACCTCCAGAGGTTCGAGGCACATGATCCTCAAGCCCTCAAGGGAGGAGGAGACCCGATGGTGGCGGGTCATTGTTTATGATTAGTCGAAAAGGATATGAGTGCTACAATCGCCATCATCGACGTGTTGCTGTGGTCGCTACCATTGCACGAACTAGTGCAACAAGAGCCGTGGGGACGAGTAACCTGTGGTGTCAAAGACACCATCCTCGATATACACGGGAGAAACCTGGTGGTCAGACCCGCCATTGGAAAAGGAGAGATGACACACTGAGCAATTCGATATGTGTATAGTACTAAGAGGAAGGAGGAATCAATCTTTCTTTCTAATTCGGGAAGGAAGCAAGAGTTCCTGATTCCACTCTGGGATTTCAAGGATCTTCAAGGCGCTATCAAGGCCAAGGCCGAGCCTGGGATTCTAGCGACTGGCATGACATGCCATCACGCAATCGGCCTGTATTAATATGACCTGATCATTCACTGTAGAGAGGCTAGGATCCCGAAATTATGGGACGGCACATTCCCAACCATCACGACAAAGGCACAAGAATATTCTTCTCACCCCAGCCACGGCCGAGGGACCGTGATCAATCTCGTGGTGCCGTGACAAGCGCCTTCCACATACGATAGGCCGCAGAGACTAGGTATTGGTCATGTTGAGGAGAGGGTTCACCGTAACGCCCCAAAAATACTCCTGCACTTTTTATAATAATTTTTATTACATTTCCGTATAAATTGAGCCAAACTTGGTTTTTCCAAGAAAAACTGCAAATCATAAACTAATAAATGTGAAATGACATGTGGAGTTTGCCATTGCTATTATATACTAAACTTAAATCGATTGAATCCTAAATAAACCTGCCAAAAATGGCAACCTAAACGTTATGAACTACACCTGCCGCTTAATGAGAATGAGCTTAAATGCCAAATGAATTAAATGATAAATGAAAGTGAAATAAAGAGTTAAAATGCCAAAAATGGAAAATGTGATTTAATGATGTGCCAAACATGGCCTTTATATGATAAGTGGTATAGACCACATTTAGTCTTGTAAACCTCTCTATCGTGCAAAACGTTTGTAGACTAGAGAAGAGCTGTGGTTTCGGGAGATCGTGAACTCCTCCATGTTTATGCAAGGTCTCGTATGAGGAAGAAGGGAATCAGTGGCTTCATGAAAAGTGATTTCAAGCAAAGAACAAAACCCTGTAATTTCTTTTTAATGATGCTTATAGTTAAAAACTCTAATTCATCCAATGGGTTTTGCTCATGGTTGGTTTAGGGATAATATTAAACGCTTTTGAAGAGTTTTTCTAAGTAATTTGTTTTGAGTTTTGGAATGATTTTTGGAGAAAAATCGCAAAATGAGCAAGATGAAAAACTCCAAGAAAATCGGCCTTCGCTGCGGGCGGTCCTTCGCCGCAATGAAGGTCGCCGCCACTACAAGCCGAAATAAAATGGCCACCCCACGGGTTCGCTGGCGAAGACACTGTTCACAGAGGCAAATTTTCGGATTTTGTTTCCAAGCACCTCGTATTTTGCACTCGGCGCCGGTGGACCCTAATAAATTATCAATAAATCTAAATAAGTGATAAAACTAAGTTAAAAATGTACCGCACTCACGAGGCAAAGCTTCTAGTACGATTAATCGTTCAACCATTAAAAGGAGAATTTGTATTTAACCAGCAAGGCGAATATTAAACAACTTGACCTGGTGACTAAGACGAAAGAGACAAGGGATCGATAAATTGGCTCATTGCTTGTTCTCCTCGTCTCCGTCTCGTTTTGTTCTTGTGACTCACTCTCATTTCAAGTTCTATTTGTAAAATATATATATATATATATATATATATATATATATATATTGATTAATTGTTATATTCAAATGTTCATTAACATCTACATGCGTGCGTGTGGTTTGAATCCATAAGTGAATTTATCGTGAGCATGAGTAAATTCATTTGAAATGCATTATTGAATGACCAACATGACGGGGTTTACCAACTGAATTTGTCACGAAGGTATCCGTATTTGTTAAATGTGAAATCACATTGCTACCGAACATAAACTGGGATACATTCACCAACCGAATCATGAATGTCGACTTCCATGGTCATATCAGAGATCAGAATATTGAACAAAATCACATTATTATCGAATGACAATGTGACAAGATTCACCAACTCGAATCAAGGCTTTAATAAGCCGACTTCTATAGTGATGTGAGATTGTAATATTGAATGCGAAATCACATTACTACTGAATGACAAACAGTGCAGGATTCACCAACGGAATCTATCGTGAATGTTAACTTTATAGTCATATGTGAAATCGCAACCGAAAAGCGTAAAATGATTTGAAAAGTGTATTTATGTTATCTTTACATTACACTGTGACATCAGATAAAGCCGCAATATTTTGATAAATGCATGATTCGTATTGAACTGAAATGGAATAGAGAACAGTATAAAACCACTAAGCATGAAAATGCTTAGCGTATTGTTTTTAATCAATGCGCAAGTACCGAGTGATAGACAGTGATTGAAAGCGAACCCAAGGTCGAGGAGCTCAGAGTCATCCAGAAAGTTTACGGAGTATGCTCCAACATATGCATTCACTCCATTTCTTTTGAACACTGATATTTTGTAAAAACAATTTGAACTCTGAAACATCCATTTTGTAAACTATTTTGAAGAGGCTTAGACGCCTTCATTGTAAATGTATTCTCTTAAATGTTATGGGCCTATTGAATTTGTAAACGCTACGGGTTTGCCCTAAATCAAAACCGCCTCGCAGCATTCAGAATTTAAACGCTTCGGCATTAATGAAACGTAATTGATAAATGGATTTGATTAATGGTTTCCTACAAGGCCCCGGTTTCGGGTTTGGATCCGCCAACCAGCTCCGACCGGGCTCGGTTCCCTACATTCACTGGGTCAAGACATCAAGGACCAGGCGGTCTATGCTATCACACCACAGATCGAGCCATTGATCACCAAGGATACAGTATGTTTCTACTATCTCGCTTATTACAAGATATTATTCGATTCTCGGTAATCTAGTATGAATGTTTTAGTTTAGAGGTAGAGACTCAGATAGCTCTTATTATGCATATAGCATGACATAGCATAAAATGACATATCTCGCATTTCATATGCACAAAGGGACATCAAAGATATCGTATACAAGGCATGAGTAACAATCATCATCGTAAGATTGATGAACGGGTAATGAATCAGCCACTTCGACGACGTCCAATAAATGTCTCACTCGCTTAAAACATAAAATGAAATATAAATAATGTGTAATGCAAGAAGCAAGAAGGAGACCGTTAACCCCCGCTGAAAAGCCTCAACATGGGTGTAAGAGACCAATAAAGGATCCAAAAGTTCTATAAGGGTGTAAAGACCAAGGGCGTAGTTTCGAAAATTTCTGTTGCCCAAAGAAGACACACGATCATGGTTATCACATAGACTTTGAGTCAGGTGTGGATAGAGAGTCGGATCGACTCAGATTACCGCCCATCGGCATCGTGACGCACTAATGTCAGAAGGGCCTGGAGCATATGCGGTGTCATTGGTACTACTAAAGGACGGCCACGCACTCGCATACATGTGCGAGGGAGTCCAGAAGCTGACCTCAGATATGGGCATGAAGACATTCCATACATGGCATACGGCTATTCATGTAGATATTTTCTAATCGATGTGTACGGGTCAGTTCACTCATCAGATGAACACTTGCCGGGAGTAACCTCAGAAGAGATTACTCACTACCGGGCATCGTTCTCAATTGTCATGACCCCTTTCAAGTACAGGAGCGATATGACCACTCTCCGACGGTCAGTATTTGTGAAGAAGGCCGAGATGTGGGCCTCGACAATACTTTTGTAAAAGTATTTTATGTAAAAAGAATTGTAATTAAATTCTTGACAATCAGAGCAAATAGTCGGGTATGTAATTACAGAAGAGGTCGCGACCGACGGCTGGATCGTAATTATTTATTTTCATATTTTGCATTCAATGCGAACGGAATGAGTCCCAGAAGCGGAACGTATATATCGTGATATGTATGTACGAACCCCGTGGGATCAATAGTACTGCTAAAACCCCTGGGACGAGCTTACGATTATACTATTATTTAGGTCATATATCGCGAACAAAATGAGACTCACTCGATTTTTTTTAAATATCGATCCCGATAAACTTAATAATAACAAACAGAAGACGCAACACCCTAATCCACAAGAATTTCGTGGATTGACGGATTGTCAATAGGACCCCTGGATTTGGGGCGTCACATATATACATAGGCTTGAATAATAGATCTGAAATGCATGGTTAAAAAAGAAATTACATTTACAGTCATTTTCACTAAAGGGTAACATTCACAAAGTTCATTTTGATTTCATAAGCCACCACAAAGTTCATTTTTGATTTCATAAGCCGCATATGTCCAGAATATCTTCTCGACTATTTCAAAGCAGTCCAGAAACAATTCTAGAAATAGTGGGAACCAAAGGGGAGAAAAGCACATAGGGTGCTACATCAAGGAAGTGGAAGAAGTATTTGAGAAGTCATGTTTATGAGTAAAGGGATGAGGAACTTTTTAAATAACAATGTATCAAACAATTTTGTTTTATTAATTTTTTGAATTTATATAAGTGTACCTGTTATTCGAGAAATTGTAAGGAAAAAATAAGGAGAAAGAATACAAGAAAAAATAAAGGAGAATAAAAAACATAGTTGAATTCCATATATTATTCTTATTTGTTGTTTTAAACTAATTTTATTTATTTTAATTCATCAATATAAAAATTAAATGATATAATAATTTTTCTTAATAGATTAAGATGTTAAGATGTTGATTGTTAGTATATAAAAAACAAACAACTTAATACTTAATAGAAATAAATTGTTAAAAAAACAAACAACTTATTTGTTGAATTTCATATATTATTTTTATTTGTTATTTTAAACTAATTTTATTTATTTTAATTCATCAATATAAAAATTAAATGATATAATTTTTGTTCTTAATAGATTAAGATGTTAAGGTGTTGATTGTTAGTATATAAAAAACAAACAACTTAATACTTAATAGAAATAAATGCAAAAATTAAACAACTTAAAAACTAAATACTATTAAGACTATTTAGCATTAAACTGAAAAATTTATTAAGCATTAGCCATTAAATAAAAAAAACAAACGCTACCTAAGTGTACAAAGAACATCAAAGAAAAGAAAAACAACTAAAATAGAAAGCACTTCAAAAGAGGTAAATTAAAAGAAGAAAGAAACAATATGAATCCTCAAAAGTATTAATAAAATCCAAAAGAGGTAAATCAGCACACTGAAGTCAATAAGAACACACTGACCTTCATCAATGAATTTTCCTGAACAACAAAAGCACTTGAAAGAAGAAACGCAATAGGTGATGTGATCATGTACAATCTCAGAAAATTCACTCGGCTGCGTCTTCGGCCTTTAATACAACAAATGACAAAAAAAGATTCAAAAAAGTATTAGAGGATTACCCAAATTATCAGCAAATTATTCATTCTGAAACTTTTACATGTATGTCCTTATGTACAACTCTATAAATTGCTACCTTACTTTTTTCCTTTTCTCATATATAAAAGCTGGACCCAGGATTTCATACCAAAACATGTAAATCCCACGACAGGACCCCAAAATTCAGGTTGTCTAATTCAGAGGGATATTATCAGTTGTCAACACTTCCTTGTGTATATAGTTGTAAATCAAATTGCTGTAACATGCGAAGGAGATTACACTTTTTCCCATTGTATCACAATTAAAACATAGAGCCTTCATGCTCAAACATCAATGATCCTCATTTCCCAGCCATAACCCTTCTTAGTTTTCATTGCCAAGCAGAAAATTTCTTTAATCCAAACAAGCCTTTGTTTGACTAGATTTGGCTGAAAACGGGTTTTGAAAATTTGTTTTCAAAAGAGGGCGAATTTTATAAACAAACCACGTGTTTAGGTCGCCATGCACTTCAACTAATTTGCAAGACTTCAAGTTAACGAACAAGAACTTTCAAAGAGCCTAAGGGATCAATTACAATCATTGGGGATCAAACCTAAGGTTGGTGCAACTGAGCTAACCTCAGGGTTTGCATTAAGGCAAAACATCAACCAACATCCTGAGCTATTTCCACAACCAAATAGATTTAGGATACATCACCGAACTTATCCAAGCATTGGAATAAGGTTACATCTTTATGAATTGAAATGCCATATCTGCTTAGTAAACAAGAAACTTGTCCCTGACAAATACTTCCAATAAAGCAGGTTCTGGGGTTTTGATCATCACCAACATAGAGAAACAGCAGCTACTGTGGGACAATTGCTGGATTGAAGATGATAACAGAGCAAGAGAGGCCTTTAATCCTCTAGTCATTCTCAATCTAAGACCAGGAGCACCAATATTGGAAAAAGAACATCTTCCATCCATAAGGGAGATTTATGCCTTCGTGATTGGGGAAGAAAGCTGTCAAGTTTTGAAGCAGGAGGTCTAGAAACTTCAGCACATGTTACAACTGGATATTTCAAGCTAGTAGCACCAAAAAGAGAAAGTAGAATACTATATTACATAGATTCACTCTGGTGTGGTCACTGTCATAGAGCAAAGCATGCACATGAAGCTTGCTGGAAACACTGTGAAAAGCCTCAATCGGGAAGCCCAGGAGTGAGTGCTAAAAGGACGTAACTGCCATTTGGCCTGAACAAGCATATTGGGTTACCAATTTAATATTTCCAGAAAATTCCCAACCACTGAACAGGAAACTGTTTTCCTTATGAAGGACCAACGAGCAAAGTTAAATATACTCTTCATTCAACTTGAAAAACCTGCACAGATTCCTACTCCAAGTACTGCCTCATGCTTCCCATCAAAACACGTAATACCAAAGCTTTATATGCTGCCAAGGATCACTTATCTAGCATTTGGATCATAGCTTTAGATATTGTCCACCATATGACATGTTACAGGAAGTTTTTTTCAAATTTTGGCTTCTACCCAATTGAGAAGCAAAATTCACAGCCCAAGGTTGATAACGAGAAAAAGTACTTCAATTATAATGTTATGACCTATCTATAAAATGAAATTATTCTAATTTCCAACTCAATCCTTACATTAGATACCTTGCAACAAAATAGAGCAACATAGAGGAAAAAATAGAAAATTTCTAGAAGTTTTTTTGTTTTTTTTGATAAGTAATTGTATTAAAAGGGGCACCAAATAGTTGACCCAAAGAGAGAACCTCACCCCCTAACAACAGAAACCAAAAAAAGCAAAACGCCTCAAAAAATTAAGCACCCACCCAATCAATGAAATGAACAAGGGCCATAGGTCCCGCCACTATTGACACCTTAGTCTCTGGCCAAAAAAGATGCACAAAACGAGACTTTAGCCTTTGTATAGACAAAACCTCATCTCTAAAAACAATGTCATTTTTGGTCTTCCAAACTGTCCAAAAAATGCACAAAGGGCCCGCATTCCAAACTCCTCGCTTCTCTTTGGGAAGAAATTACCCTTCCATCCTAAGAGGAAGTCCTTGACTGTGGCGGCCAAAATCCAAGACACTCCAAAGAGGGAGAAAAGTAAATCCCAAAGTACTCGTCTTGGAGCAATGAAGGAGGAGATGATCCACTGATTCCTCACTCTCTAGACAGAGAGGACAGCAACTAGCAAGGGACAAACCTCTCTTATTGAGATGATCACAAGTCAAAATCTTGCCCCATTTTGCCTCCCACGCAAAGAAACTAATTTTTGGTTGAACACAAGTCTTCCAAATGCACTTCCAAGGAAAAGAAGAGGCATTCGCTCCAAAGCTTAGGCCAGACTTCAATTAAAACAAACCATTTTTTGACCCAAATGCCCACCGAACCCTATCCTCCACCCTCCTCCCCCCAATCGACACAACAAACTCTCCACGCTATCCATCTCAATCGTTAAAAGGTCCAAGAAAGTAGGATTCCAACAACCCCCTCCCATTTCCATGCTCCACACATCCCCCACCCAGGCATTCTTTGCACAAGCAATAGTAAACAAAGAGGGATAAGCCTCAATTAGCGAAGTGTCACCGCACCAACTATCCTTCCAAAACTTTGTGCTCTTCCCATCTCCCACCACAAAGGAAAAATGATCACTAACTAGAAAACTCCACCTCCTCAAAGATTTGCACAAACCTACCCCATAACTCTCCCTAGGAAAATGAGAGGACCACCCTCCCTCCTTCTCCCCATATTTCCTTCTGATAACCTCAACCCACCAGGCTTCTTTCTCCCTTGCATACCGCCAACTTCATTTACTATGAGGGCTTGTTTAAAATAGACATATTCACACCAAGTCCCTGCTCCTTTCCGAAAGCAGATATGTCTCTAAGTGGGGCTTGCCCAAACACATAACAACCACTAAATCAGACCCACCACCCCATAGAAAATCTCATCGATCTTGTCAAGCCTTTAAGATGTAGGAGGTATACTGGACAATGTGCTCTAATTAAAGTGATCCCCACCACCCTAGATATATTGTCTTTCCAAGAGTAAGCCTCTTCCTCGAAGCGTCCTCCCTATCTCAACAGATTTTTAATAAGGCCCTAAGAAGCCGAGATAGGTGGGCTGCAAGCCTCCCACCTTTACAAACCCACCATCACTGGCTAATCAACATTAGTCACTTTTACCCACTCGGAATCAATTCACTCTTCTCTCCGTATTGATCTGAAACCGCAGGGCCTCAAACCACATCAATAACCAACAAAGAAAGGTCAACCGATCCCGAGATCGCCCACAAAAATCAAGGTGTCATCTAAACAATAAATGAGAGACTTCCACTCCTCACAAATTCTTCCTAACCCACAAGACAGTAATTGCAGGCTTCCCCCGCAACCGCCAATCATCCGCTAAAGCGCTTCATCACTATAACAAAAGATAGGTGAGAGCGATCACCCCGTCTTAACCCTCTAGAACTTCTAAAGAAACCTAACGTCTCCATTGATCATCAATCAAAAATTGCGTGAGATACACCATTCATCCAAACTTAATCCACTACTTCCAAACCCATCTTCTCCATGACCCAACAAAGGAAAGACCAATCCACATGGTCATAGGCTTTCTCTATGTCAAGCTTGCAAAGAAGAGCCCCTCTATTGTTTCTTACAATGGAATCAATTGCCTCATTGGCCACAAGCGCAACATCTAGGATCTGTCTACCCTCTACAAAAGCATTCTGCGATTTCAAAATCACCTAAGCCAACACCTGTTCTGTTTGCTAGAACTCACAACCATTTATATAAACCTCCCACCAAGCTAATTGACCTAAAGTCCTTAAAATCTTAAGCTCCCCCTTTCTTTAGAATCAGCACAACAAAGGTTGCATTAATGCTCCTCACAAAACAGCTAGACTCGAAAAATTCCTTAAAAAAACCCATAATCTCCGCTTTAACAAACTCCCAAGAACTCTGCCAAAAATCCATAGAAAAGCTGTTAGGTCCAAGGGCCTTATTACTGCAAAACTCTCTGAGGGCTAGAAAGACTTCCTCCTCAGTGAATGGAATTTCTAAACAAGAAGCCTCTGCACATCCAAATTTCCTCAAAAGACAAACCAGCCTAACTACAGTTTTACCTCTGGGATGAGAGAGCGCCTTGAAAAGCACTAACCACCTC
This sequence comes from Tetrastigma voinierianum, assembly GCA_016808115.1. NCBI lineage: Eukaryota > Viridiplantae > Streptophyta > Magnoliopsida > Vitales > Vitaceae > Tetrastigma > Tetrastigma voinierianum. The sequence continues at coordinate 11,639 of JAEQBH010005829.1, forward strand.
GCTTCTTCAAACTTAGTACACTCACCGTACCACACCATTAATTTTCAGCCTTGACATAAGGATTTTTTCTTTTTGCGGAGCATTAGCCATTTTTGTGGAAAAACCAGTATTCCCGTCCCCCTTTCAACTGTATCTCCCCGATTATTCCAAGAAATCTCTTCAAGGCCCATTTTTTTATAATTCCCTCATTTCCTCCCTTCCTCCCGACTCGCATCGTTGAGAGGGCGCGCATTCTTCCAAAGCATCCTGTGCCGCAATTACGAAAGCTCCTCTATAGTTCAACATTCCCAAAAACCATACGATTCCAAGCTTTTAGCACAGGTTTCAATGCCTTCAACTTTTCCATCAGAATAAAGCTTGCAGAACCCCGGATTCAAGCCCTTCCCACCAAGACTTTAGGATGGGGATGAAGTCCTTCTCCTTCAGCCATATGTTTTCCAACCTGAAAGGAGTTGGTCCACTTCTCATCTCTCACCATCAAGAAAGAATGAAGATGATTCCGAATGTGGGCCTGGAGCAGACTCTTGAGTAGGCCACTGAAAAGGCCTCCTCGAATCAACGAAATTAAAACGATCTAAATTCTAGACCTCGTCTATTGTTCAAACCCCACTCCACGTGAAAATCCCGCCATGTAAAGGCAAATCCCTTAGCCTCAGTCCTCGATAACCTCAAAAATCTTCTCAGCGCACTTAGCCTCTTTATCGTATTCTTCAAGGAATCTAATCATGTTGAAATCCCAAGTTACACACCATGCACAACACCCACCCCCCAAAGGCGATCACTCTAATTCAAATTTAAAATCTTCTCTGTCTTTCTTACTAGTAGGGTCATAAACCCCTGTGAAGCACCATTCAACATTATCCTCCATGTTTCTGAACTAGCAAGAGACAAAAAACCTCCCAACTTCCAACACCAGATTCGAAGAACTCTCGTTATCCCAAACAACAATACTCCCCCCAATACGCCTTCTAATTCAAGAAACTCTAACTGAGCATCTCTCACACCTGTGTCACAAGACCAACCCAATGGACATATCCCGAATTTTTGTTTTCTTGGCATGCACTAAATCACTTTGTTCGACCTCAAAAAAAGCCCTAATCACTTTTGCCGGTTTTAATACACCCCGCGAACGCTCCAGATAAGACTCATATCTTCATGAACACCTGATCGATCCCCGATTCCCTTTAGTTCTTCATTCTTAATCGACCAATGAAGGCGCCCACCTACCAAATGCAGAGAGTTTCTGGGGAGAACTTATTTCACATATCCCTTTCCCCTTACATTCCCTTCATCAACTTAACAACGTCCTTCTCGAAACCCATCAGACAATTTAAACAAAAGCGTAACTCGCAGTTCCCCGAAACCCAAGGGTCTTCAATGTCTCTAGCTCCTTCACCTAAACTCTACAATCAAGCAAAGCACATTTGGGATCCAACACGCACTCGGGTCCTCGACTCCATCCTCGCCCTTCATTACCAAGCCATCGTTATCAACCCACGACCTTCAAATGGACGACATTATCCACGCTCAACACTGCCTCCCGAAGAAGCACCATAAATTTCACACTCCCCGTAGAGAGGAGAAGAAGAAGAAGCCCCTTCATCCCTAACACAAGGAAGAACAGAGAGAAAGTGGTACCTGGATTCCGAAACTCCCTCACCGTGGCCAAACATCTTGGCATTCGCGACATAGGAGACCTTCTCCACCTCCTTCGCTCCAAACTCTTCAGTCTCAAGCAAGCAAGGGATGAGCCTCAGTTTGAGAGGCTTTAAAACCCATGAAAAGGATTACTCATATAGGCCATAACGTGCATGGGCTCAGGAGAAACTGAGCCCTCTTTGCCCGACCCATCCAAAGTGGGATTCTCAAATTCCGGCCCACTACTAGAAGCAAAAAAAGTCTTAGGCCTTAACCCAACTGACTCCTCTACACAAGGGCTAAGCCCTAATAACCCATCAGCAAATAGGCCCGATTCTGACGTCCTTAAGCCATTTACACCCAAGCCATTCTCCCTCTCAACCCCGCAGTTCGCAAGGCTCGGACTTCCAAACTTCTGTGGCCCTTGGGATCCAAAAGCCCTAGCTCCCCTCTTTTCCCCTCTTCCATCTCCCACAAAGCAAATAACCGTACCAGGGAGGACAAGATCATCCATAGAAAAACCCAATATTATTGCATCCAAAGGGTCTCTTCCAGCCGACTCACTTTTCTTTCCTCTCCACACATTTTCCAGGGCATGAAGTCGACATCTCCCCACCTGATCTCTACAAACAACCCAGCCTCGCTAAAATAAGCTACATTGCCAACAATGGGCGGCCCCTCCCACCATAGCTAAATCGCGACACATGATCTGCCACTACAAGCTGTAAAGAACCAGGAGTCTCCCAAGCCCCTGTTGATACCAGCATCCTTGCCCATTGAAGCTCACGACGTCTCAAAGTGTCTTCATCAACTTAATAGCCTCCACAACACCCTAATTTGAAAACCTCTCGCTTCCATGTGATGTAACGCGCCTACCACTCTTACCCAACTCTCTCAACAGCTGCTACACCCCACTCTCAGTCCCCAACGTTCAAGAAAAATTCTCCTGAAGATCGCTTCACTCTTAAGACTTATCATCATTCCTATCTTCAAAAGCTAGCAGGAAGAAGCCTCCAGCCAACTTACACTTGAGGACCAATAAGGCTCCAAAAGTGTAGCCCCCATCTTCTCTACTCCTTCAAATCAGGCACTACATCCTCTTCTCCACCCTAGCTACCCACCAGCCATTGGGCCATCGATTCCTTCCTGAAACTCACGTCCTCACCCCTGGGATAAACCAAACGTATTTTCCAACCTTTTGGGTTCGCAAGACAACCCAAAGAAAGGAGCAGGATCTCTCACCCTCCTCTCCTTATAAAAACCCTCGTCAGATGAGAGCTCAGGTACTGGGCCGAATTTTCCGTTAGGAGAGGCAACCCCAAACTCCGGAGTTTAGTAGCTAGAGAAGCCCAACCCCTAGGGAAGCCTCTCCCTTCAGGAATCACGATACAAAAGCGCTTCGCCCCCGCATCCACCACAAAGCATACAATGAAATTTTTCTCCAACTTGTGACTCCTACCCTCTGCACCAAGCCTCTAGACCTTCCAGCAAGCAACCCAACCCAGGCTTTTGCTTCCGAACCTAATCCAAGAGATGAAGCCTTTACTTCTTTCCACTATGACTCCTTTCACTTTCTTTCCAATCACCTCCACCAAAATCTCAAATGATTTTGATTCAATACCCAACTAGCTTTTTCCTCCTCTCATGCAGAGAGAGAAGAGAGAAAACAACTAAGCAACAAAAAATTTCTAGAAGTTGCTATGCCCATAGTCTTCCATATGAATGTTCCAAAGTCCTAATGGGGCAAATTGTTATAACCACCGCATTACACAAACCGAATGCCTTCTGCCATCATCGACTAATACTTATAGATGTAGGTCCTTTCCTAACTTCAAGGATTTTGGGACTCATTCCTCTTTAGAATATTTAGGCGTACCTATTTCATTCACATTCCCGAATAATGAAGAGATAAGATTGATCCCAACATCCCAAAGCAGTTAAGAGTGTCTTAGATATCCTCCATTAATGGTTACCCCATTTTTTTATTAGCGCATGGATACATGGATGCATACACACTTTATTGCTAGCATTCTCCCACAAAATGACCATGTCACCATGGTAGACATGGGGATAAATTATTTGAAACATTTTCTGGAAATGAGGGTGATGGCTGGTTGATGTGCCAAATGTCTCTACCTCAAATTTTTCTTATTCAGCCCCAATGTTCAAATTCTACCCAAGTTTTCTCTGTTGTCCCAGATGTTTAGTTCTACATATTTCCAATGAATCAACAGCTTGAAGTCACAAGAAAACACCAATTTTCCTTGTTTCTCCAGGTGCTTCAAACCTAAATCCTTTCAAATGAATCAACAGCACCAACAGCTGTGAAAATCCTAATAGAATTGCCCATATACTATCTCTACCCAGTAAACAGCTTGACAAGAGGAAATACCAAATCCAGCAAACACTTCCAAACAAAAGGTATGCTGTGACAGGGAAGTCCATTATCCTCTCATACCCCATTGTACAAACTTGAATCAAGTAACAAAATACTCATTTTAAATGCAGTGTCCATGACGAATTATGTTGGCCTATTACACATAGATAGGGCATTAGAAAATGTTACTCAGCAGCCCATTCCAAATTTCATCAATTGTGTGAAGAGAGAAAAATAGAGAATTCCTAATTTTTATTATTTCCTCAGAATAATGAATCTCTATTTCTACATTACATATTGGACTTATATATATATAGGACTCACAATCTGATGAACAATAAAGGGAAAAATGTACAATATCCTTACTCCCCTCGAATTTGAGAGCATATATATGCATTATCTTGTAGAGCTTCCAGTACAATGTATTTAATTCTAGGACCTCGAGAATTTAGTAAAAATGCGCTAGTTGATCATTTGAATTGACAAAACTATTATTATATTCTGATCACGATCTTCTCTCTAATGAAGTAGCGATCCCGACTTCAATGTGTTTAATTAACTCATGGAAAGGCTTGGATTGGATGCAATGCAAGCGACCTGGTTATCACAAATGAGCTTCATGCATTTCACCGCCGATCTGACTCACGGAGAAGGTGTCTCGGCCATATGAGTTCACATGTTGCCAAGGCCATGGCTCGATCTACCGACCGCGGCTAGATCTAGCCACTACATGTTTGTTTCTTACTCTTCGGGATATTAGGTTACCACCAATGAAAACCTGATGCGGAAGTGGAGCGTCTATCACGTGGATGAGCCCATTGATCACGCATCTGATGTAACGTGCGCAGGTGTGACGCCACGATACCATTACAACACACCTTGACTGGTGTACTTTTAATATATCGAAGAATGCGGATTACGGCTGTCCGTGGGTTATCACATGGTAGTGTAGGAATTGACTAGCAACACTGCAGGAAAGGAAATGTCTGGCCAGAGTAATGGTGAGATAATTCGGTTACCTACCGGTCGTCGATATCTCGAAGTCTCAGAAAGACTCCCCCTTGTCTGATACGAAGCTTGACGGTATAGGATCCATAGGAGTGTCGGCGGTTTCACAGTCTGCTATCTAGGTTTCTTCCAAGATGTCTAAAGCATACTTAGTTGGGAGAGGACTACACGGAAGCGGATTGAGCTATCTCTGATTCCCAAAAAGTACTTGAGTTTCCCCCGAGTCTTTAGTTTGAAAGTGAGTGAAAGATATTACGCTTTAGTTTGCGAATACCATCGATCGCGCGTAATGTGATGTCATCATAAGCAATAGGACTCATCTGGCTGCTGAAGAGTTATGATGATAAAAAAGCAGATAGTGCAACATGCTGCGAAGCATGCCAAATTCTGCCCAGGCAGCCAGGAACTAAAGCGGCCAAACCATGCTCGAGAGTGCTTGACCATATAGAGGCGGCGTAACTGCACACTAAACGGCGGACTCCACGAGCAGCAAACCGGGTGGTTCTTTCATTATAAACTTCATACGGCGAGATCATGAAGGAAGCGTTTTTTAATATCGGTGAAAAAGCGACCGGGAACACATAGCGGCCATGGAAAGCGAGGGCGGACGAAGCGATCTTAGCCTTGAGAAGGTGTCACCTGTCGAGAACCATAAACTGAGTATATCAGCTAGCAACAGCGGGCGCCCAAAATGTCAATGCGACCGTCAGAATGGCTTAGCTGTGTAGACCAGCGACGACCCGGTTTGGGGAAACTTCACCATTGGCAAAAGCGAAGCTAGATCCGAGTGCCGGTGGAGTGCGAAGCGACCATTCCATCTACCATTGTCTGCCATGTTGACCGGATGGGAAAGTGCCTCATGGGTGTTCTTAGGAAGAGAAAGCGATTGGAAATAGTAGAAGCAATCTGATAGGTGGAAGATAATCGATGGTAACTCAAATTGTAAATAGGATGAGGATTGCTAGTAAATGGTACGCTCGGCTTGATGGCTGATCATCGATGAGCGGGCGGGGTAGGAAGAGTGAAGGGGGAGAGGAGTGAGTCAATCGGGGCTCGTGAAGGAAAGGAACTAGCGGCACGGGGGCGCGATGATGATGGAACTGAAGGGGACGAGAAGATAGATCATCAAATCTAGGCGGAGATGATAGGAAGGGTAAGACTTGATAGCAGGAAGGGCTCGGAGGAGGAGAAGAAGAAGGGAGTCCTCGAAGAAAGATGACATCAGCGGAGAGAAAGTATCGATGATCGAGGGGAATAACAACGATAACCCTTACGAAGTGGGGGTAGCCCTAGGAGAGATGCATTCAGCCTTAGGCTGAAAACTTGTCTTGTCTGGTGAGAATATGAACAAAACAGTGACTAAAAGCCACGAGGAGGAAGGAAATAAAAGAGAGAGGTTGGAGTCGGGAAAAGTGAATGAGGAATCTGAGCATGTAATACAGATGAGGGCATACGATTAATCAAATAACAAGCTGTAAGGACGGCGTCCCAACGAAAGAACATGATGATGCGAAGGGAGAGTACGAAATTTGTCTCGATAAGATAGCGATTCTTCGTTCGGCTGCCCGTTTGTTAAGGGAGTATGAGCCGCAAGAAAGGCGATGAAGGATCCCATGTTGGGACATAAATGAAATAAAGGGTGCAGAAAAATATTCTCGGGCATTATCACTATGTAACACACGAATAGAAATATTGAACTGGGTAAGAATTTCAACATAAAATTTCTGGAAAATAGAAAATAACTCAGCTCGAGTTTTCATTAAAAATAACCAAGTACATCGAGAATAGTCATCAATGAAAGTGACAAAATACTGAAAGCCTAAAGTAGGCCTTGGTCGATGAGGACCCGAACATCGGTGTGGACAGGTCGAAAAGGAGATGTTGCCGAGTTAATACCGCAAGCGGCTGCGGGAGCGAGACGAGGTATGTTTCGGGTGACGGGACTCACCTGCAGCAGTGGCGACAAAGTGGAAAAACGAGGGACCATCTTATGGAACTTAGAAAGACTAGGGTGGCCCAAACGACTGTGGATGAGGAGTGGAGCATCGGTGGAAAGCATGAAGCTGCGAGAGATGATTGCGGTGAGGTGATAGAGGCCACCGTGGGCTCCGTCGGGTGCACGTCGTCTTCCCAAATACTCCCGATCCTGCAAGGTCAATTTATCGAAAAAATAATAGAACGATTAAAAATCTGATGATTTCGCGATAGAAATAAGATTAAAGGGACACTCGGGAGTATAAGAATGAAGTGAGAGGAAGGGAAGGGAGAGGATAGGCGAGCCAATACCTTTAGCACAGTTTGAGAACCAGTAGCTAAAGTATGATGGGCAAAGTAGGGGTAGTAGTAGAAGAAAATATCTTTATTACCGAAATGTGATGGAAGCACGATGCAGAATCCAGGAATCGAGAAGATGTATGAGTAAAGGCGAGGCGGAGGCAGTGTAGGTCTGCGTTTGCTGAACGCGAGTCGACTTGCTGCGTGATGCGGCGATAGGCATCGCCTCCGCTGTCGGTGGGAGGAATACCCGAGATGCGGGGCTCGAGTGCGGGGCGAGTGGGAATCGAGGCGGGCCACGTGTGCGGGTGCGGGGAGGGCGTCAGTACAGCGTGCAGCGATCCGCGGTGTGGCGAGCTTATTCTGATAAGACGATGAGGGGGCGTTGTCGCCGACCTCGAGAGCCCTGCTAACGTCCTCCCCAGAAGGTTAATTATGAAACTAACAGAAGAATCTAAAAGGGCTATCGGATGGCAGAAATGCGTGTGGAGAATCTGAGGAGCGAAACAAACACATCATCGGGGAGCCCAGGGTGATGGTTGCGAGAATCGATCTCGGAGGGTCTGGAATCCCGGACGGAGGCGACAGAGACCATAAAGAACTTGTCAACTGCGTTTATTGGCCCAGCGTCGCTAGTAAGGCGTAAATGTGGGAACTCCTCCTTAAGAGGCAATGCGGCGATATAATTAGATGATCCATGTCTTGTTGGCGGATAATGCTTGATAAGCGAAGCCACCTTATAAAGAAGCCCGGCGGATATCATTAGGTAATATAGAGCTTTTGCGATTCAAGAAACTTAGAACATGTCTTGTAAGCTTGAAGATGAAGCAAAATTTTGGATCAATGAAATGCCCGTATCGCTATAGTTGTGCATCTATTTTCTTCGGTGCACCTTGTCGACACAGTATATAATCCTCGGTGTAATAAGATGATCCTCATGTACATCCCAGCCAGACGAGGTTCCACAGTGACGGGAGAGATAATTCTCATACCGATCAATTTTTCGATGTGATAGTAGGAGATCCAGAGATAACAGACGTAAAAATAGAATTTTTAGTTGCCATATCCACTGAACTGGAGATTGAACCACGTTTGGATTGAAGAGAGCCCTAATAAGAGGGCGAATCACGGCTGTGGAGCTTGAAGATAAAAAAAAAAAGGGACCCCGGCTTGAAGTAGAGAATCGGCCGAAAGATGGCTGAAGCCAACTAAAGATGGTGACGGCGAAGAAGAAGGCGACGACGAGCAAAAGGATGGCGAAGCTAGGCGGCGCGAAAAGACGGTGGAGAAGAAGTGCTCGGAATGGACCACGGAGGGCACTGGGGCTGCAGGCAGCGCCGGACGACCACACGGCTGTGGAGCGCGTCACGGGAGAAAGAAACCACGCGCCCCTGCAGCGCCTCACGCCGTAGCGTGGGCGCGAAGCTGCTTGGAGAAGACACCAGCAGCGTGGCCAGTGGCGTGGCGTCTTGCATTCCGGCGGGGTAGCCACCGGCGATGTGGGCCGCGGCCCTACAAGCCGAAAATATGGTTTCGGCGGAGAAGGCTTCACGAGGCCGGCCAGCCCGGTGAAGCGGCGGCCGTGGCGTTGCGGTGGTGAAGGAGATCCGTGGCGGAGAAGAGATCGGAATGAAACCGATCACCCGAATTAGGTTTTCTCTCTTGGCTCTGATACCATGTGAAGAGAGAAAAATAGAGAATTCCTAATTTTTATTATTCCCTCAGAATAATGAATCTCTATTTCTACATTACATATTGGACTTATATATATATAGGACTCACAATACAGTAAGGCTTGATAAAGGAAGAGCGTACAATATCAACAAGTGCATTGTTTATCTCTCACATCTTTGAGTCTTGATTGCTTGAATGTCCTCTTGAATTTCCTCCAGGTCGAGGGGCATGAGGAGAAAAAAAATAGGAGGGAGGAAAAGTAGGAGATGTAAGCCTAGAGGAAAAAAATAAGATGTGGGACATAGTTGGGCTTCGAAAGGAAGAAAATGGTAAGGCTCGATGGATAGGTGCAGTGATACACCAATGGGATAAAGGGTCTCTGAGACTAAATAGAGATTCAACTAAACATATGAAATATACTATCAAAAGACCTTCACACTTGCAGAAAAAATGAATACCAATAGAATTCAGTAGTTCTTCACATCTAATACCAGTGGCTCTTGCATTAATTTGATGTAAGAAAATGTCTTCCTACATCATGACTTAGAAGAAGGGGTTTAAGTTGACACAACATTGATGCTTGGATAACTGTAAATGTTTGAATCAAACAATTTAAAGCACTTTTTTGGATCTCTAATAGGATCGGGTCATACTGTACTTTGAGGATGACTCTCTATCAGTATCGATTTGTTTTTAATCAAAGATTTCTTGGGAGGTGAATGTTGGTTTTGGTATTAAATTGCATTTTTGGCCTTTTGGTTGCTCTGTATACATCATTTATTCCTTTTTTGCTTCTTTAATATATCTTGATTTACTCATCAAAAAGAAAAAAAAAAGTCCTAGCAAAACAAAGTTTGCAAACTCATGAAGCCATTACAAGAATTCAAATAGTCTCAGAAAGCATACCCAGGAGATTCACCAGAAGTAATGATAAATAAATAACTGAAAGCCAAAAGACCAAAGACCATCAAGCAAATACAACTCCTAGTAAATTGAAGGTAGCCGTGATCTCTTCTGCGGATGATATTATCGCCACAAGGAACTAGTAAGTAGAAATTTGAAAGCTGAAAACTAATCTGGTTGTTAAATTTGACTTCAAGGATCTAAGAAATCTAAAGTATTTCCTATGAATTTGAGTGGCATCCTAGAAAAAGAGACATTCATTCCTAAACAATCTGTATCCTTATTTGCTAAAGGTGACAAAGAAGATAGGGCATAAACTACCAGAACCAGTTGAGCAAAATCACAAACTAAGGAAGAAAATGAAGGACTATGCAGTGAAACACAGTTCGTATCACCTATTGGAGGGAAAATTTATTGAGTTATCTCTTTATGACGAAATTGCATGCATGGTACGTGTAGCAAGCCAATTCATGCATTCACTACATGAAGCTCATATGGAGGTGAATCCTACATTACCTAAAGCCAACACATATGAAACCTTATTGTAGAAAAATGGAAATACAGGATTGGAAGTCTATAAATGATGCTAATTAAGCTAGATCAACTACGACATAGAAGGTCAACTACTAAATGTTATACCTCTTGAAAGTAAAAAGTAAAAAGTAATGTCTAGATCAGTTTTAATGGCTCTAGGGATTTGTGAACTAATATGGATAAGGATCACATTCACAGATCTTGAATCACTATAGAAGGACCAATAGAGCTACTTGTTACAATAAAACTGCCAAAAATATGGCTCATACCGTAGTTCATCATGATCAAACAAAGAAATTAAAGGTAAATTGACATTTCAACAAAGAAAACCTTGATGCAGGGTTGGTTTGCATACAGATGTCACCTTCTCACAAACAGTGAGCAGACATATTAACAAAGGAGCCTACTGAGTAATACATTTCATACAATCTAGACAAATTACAAGCTAGAGATGAAAATTTATTTGCACCAATTTGAGATGTTTTAAGAACTGAGCCACATATCAGGAATTATTTCTATGAAAAAACATATGCAGAATCCAAATATAGTAATCATACTTGCCATCATATTTTTCCCCAAGATATTTTACTAGTTGGCTAATTTAGAAAATTTTTCAACTCTTCCATGTGTATTTATATGTAAAATCAGATTGTCGGACTATCAGATGCAAAATTGGAAGTACTATATTCTTTGCAACAAAAATGATATATAAAAATGCCATACTGGACCTACAATGTTAATTTAGCTTGTAAGAAGTAACGGTTTCAGCCAAATACCCAATTCACCAATTATAAGAGAAATTAAACCAAGAGCAACCGTTGAAGTAGCAAGCTTTATAAGACCCTCCAGCTTCGGGGTTGATAATAAATATGTGCTCAGTCCACCCATCAATTGAATGATAGCCTGCAACAGGGAATAGCCAACTTGAGGTGTTATACAATTGGGTTCAAGAAAATGAAAATATGTGGAGTAGAGCTGGAAAATAAACAATTAGGCTGCATTCACATAAAATCTTCTACGGATATCATTTTGAATAATGTTGAGTAAATTATCGCGCTTAAAATCTGATAATTCAAATGAGATGCAGATGCTGTTTCGAAAACCATTCAAGACATGTAATTAATGTCAAAACTCACATCTAATCATAACCTCGACTAGTTCATCAACGATTTTTACAACTGTTACATCAAGCATTGATTGGACATGAGTCTATGGGTAAACAGACTAAATACATCACCTAGTTAACATTTTCTACAATAGACAACATGGAACAGTTGAAATGAGACAAGCCTCCTACAGGTCACATCAATACCTAAAACAAATTGCACTATAAAGTCAGAATAAGAGTTGGATCCCCCTGCATGTTGGATAGACTTGGATGGTTGATCACTAAGCACAATAGGTAAAAATAATTAATTTCAAAAGAGATTTTGTTACTAATCTCTTATCTACAATAAGATCATGACACGAGGCTTTAATGGGTGCTTACAGCAATAACCTGATAGATAAGCCCTTAGATTAAGACAGCAGCATAATCTTATCTACACAAATATAGTATCTAAATAGTAGGAATGGACACAGATTTAAAATTTAAAAAATACAATAATCTGGCAGATAAGCCATTGAATTGAGAGCAACTAGCAAAGTCTTATCTACAAAAATATAAGTGATAAATACTAGGAATGATTACAGATTTTAAATTTTAAAATATAATAACCTAGTAGATAATCAACCAAATTATCAGCAGCTAGCAGAATTTTATCTACACAAATCTAGGAGCTAAACGCTTGGATTTAAAATTTAAAGATATACAACAACCTATATTCTATCCTTATCCAATTTTTGAAGTCTGAATCTTTCTGCACTCCCCCTCAAGTTGGTTTGTGAATGTACGATGTCGAAGCCAAATCTTGCTAGTGAAGGATTGGGTTTATAGGTCTAGCAAGTCACTTTATGAATATATCAGCTACTTGTTCTTTGAAAGACACAAGTCATATAGATATAACCCCATCTTCAAGCTTCTCTTTGATGAATGTCGATCCAATCTCATTAATGTTTGAAATTAGATCATTTTGTACTGACTTATTTGCAATGCTAGGTCTGATCATGTTGCACTGAATTGTTTGCAATGCTGATCGCTGCTTTACTGTCACCATACAGTTTCATAGGACCTCTAGAATTCATTTTTTAGCTCATCCTAGCCCTTTAAGCCCACAATAACTCACGCATTCCCAGTACTGGCTATACTCTGCTTCAGCACTGCATCTTACCAACAACTATTTGTTTTTACTTCACCATGAAACAAGCTTACCTCCTAAGAAATCACATTACCCTGAAGTTAACCTTCTATCCACTACGGATGCCCAATCCACACTGTGTAGGTTTCAACAATTAATTTGCCTCCTCGTTTGAAAAGAATACCGTGTCTGAGAGTGTTCTTTAGGTATATCACATTTAGCACAACAGAAGAAAATCATGCCCAGAAATATCAAATTTTAAGCATGCTTTCTATTTAGCCCTTTGGCGGACATTTTAAACAGCTTAGTGCGAGGCAAGGTGTTTTTACCTCAGTGTGCAAGCTTATAGGCTAAAGAGTTGACATGGGCAAGGCATCATACAAGAAGAAGAACAGTTAACAAGTGCTACTCGATTTTAGAGGGATGTTACCCTAGAAGAATCAAAACCAGTGGGCAAGAACAGAATACCTTAAAGAAGAAGAAAAATGGGAGACCTATCTGCTGTGTCTTTCACCCCCAGTAGCAAGAAGAGAATAACATAAAGAAAGGAGAACAATGGAAAACTACCTGTGGTAAAGGAAATCTTTGTCTAGGAAAAAGATGAGCCAGCAGTATGTAACATGAATCACAAAATATTTCAGAAACAATTTCCTATGTAACACAGATGGAACAACTAATACTTTTGAAGAGGCAAATGACTGAGTAATGAAATACATGAATTTCACATGTATTTATTTGAAAAGTTTACTTTGAAGCGAGGACTATTTACAATGTCTCCAATAATTTTGACTTTTGGCTAAAAACCTTCCCTTCATGCCCCGGCATACAAATATTTTAAGGAACATTGTTCCTGCAGCAGTGGCCCTTTCAAACAAATAAAGTTGTCAGGAAATGAATCATATTGAAACAACTGTGATCAAATGTATTCACGAAACTCATAATCCATAAAATCTTTGCTCGATAACCACCAACAGCCAACAGTCACAATCAGAAAATTTTGCAAACATTTTGAAATTTATGAAATGATTACAAGTCAAATTAAGTTTAGCACAATAAATATACTCATAAATAATCAACCCCAAAATATTCAATAAGAGAGAAGCAGAAGCGAAAAGAAATGGTGATTATTGTCAACAAAAACATATGCTCGTCCATCTTTAATCTCTTTTCCTAATTTTCTCCCGAACCAAACAAAACCAAATGCAAATTACAGATGAAAAGGGAAGTACTGGCACACACAGGCAATGAGCAACACATTGAGACGAGATTTTTCCTTTAGCCACCTTTGTATACCCTAGAAATCAATCACAATCCGCAGGATAAGAATGAAAAAAGAGACCGAGAAAATAGAGTCTAATGCTCTGTTTGGTTATTGAGAAAGTAAAATAAAAATCAAAGATTTCCAATTTTTGAATACTTTAAGCTGAGTTTTTTTTGGCATAAAGGATCAAATGGAGGGAAAGAAATGAGTGGGAAAGTTGGAGAAAAGAAGTTACTTGAGTCAACCACCATGCGATAGGAGAAATCAGAACCATCAGTTCCTGATGGCCTCCCCAAGGAAAAGCAGATTTCCTCTGCTTTGTCTTCACCTCTTCCCCTTGCCCTCCGCAATAACAGTTTTATAGCCTGCTTGGTTGAAAATAAAGGCAGGCTGAAATGTCGGCCTATATTTTGCCCCAGTATTTCCAGTTATCGGCAGGAAATTTCGGGAATTTTCTGGATATTTAAATTCTTCTAAAAACACTCTTAACAAGTCAAAAAAACTCTTGAGATGTTTTTTTTTTAAGATTACAAGGTATTCTAAAATATCTACTACTTATTATCTTGTCTATTTATTTTCTTTAAAACATCTATTTATTTTATTTAAAAAATCTGGATAATATTATATGCTTTCAAAAAATTCAAATAATTCAAATCTTTTTGTAAATATTTTAAAAAAAATTCCATAATCATAAAAAAAAATATTTTATAAAAATAATTATTTTAAGTTTTTTATTAATACAAATTGCATTTATTAATTGAATTCAAATCTTTCTATAAATATTTCTATAATCATATGAATAATTATTTTTAAGGATTTTATTGAACCACAAATGTCAATGTATGTATTTTCATTAGTTCAAATATTTTTATAAATATTTTATAATTGTAAAAATAATTATTTAAGTTTTATTAATACAAATATTTATATATGTTTGATACATTAATTGATCACTTACTGTAAATATTTTAAATTTTTATAATCATAAAAATAGTTGATAGGTTTATTAATATAAATTTTTATATGTACTTATATACTTTTGTAATAAAAAATTTCCCTATTTTATAATTAAATATTAAATGTCATTTTAGTAATTTAATGACATAAGAAAACGTTTTATACATGTATGTCACATGTTACAAAAAAAATTACACAGAATCACTTTTATGGATCGAAAAGTATAAATATAGAAAAAGTGAAGAAAATAAAATTAGATGCAAGCTAATATATAATATTTATTTCTTATTTCAAATTTATCTCCATATAGTTTATTTATTTTCCTCTTTCTATGTCTCTCTTTATTTTTATGGTTGTTTCTTCTCTTGTGATGTTCTAAACTTCTATTATGGGGTTATGATGTAATCTAACCGCCCAGACAATGGATCTAGGTATTGATTTTGTAAACCTTTGTTTTAAATCTCTTTATATATTAAATGTTTTATTGAGTTTCATTTCATATAATATTTGATGTCACCATTGACATGAGTTTACAATTGATTTGAGGGTGAAATGAAAATCGATTCTTGATATTGAATAGGATGTCTTGTGATTATCAAAAGACGGATATTTTTTATTTATATATGATTTTGTGTATTTTAGGGTTTAATGTGTTCTTGCAAATCTAGGGTTTGAGATAGAGACATATAACCTGTTTCTAAGGATAGTTTGTTGATGCTTGAAATATTGAAGTATGTGTATTTGTTAAATCTACCATTAATAGAAGATTTAAACATCTTTGGAGCTAATTGGACCCCTCCATTGGGGTTGTTTAATTAGGTGAAGTCATAAACTTAGGTTTTTCCTTAGTTGATTTTTGACCTAATTGTTAGAGATTTTGGCTTAGGATTTTAGTTGATTAGATTGTTTTTGATAAAAAAAAAAAATTATTCATATTCATCTTTTTGCCTATTCAGTTAAAGTTAGGCTAAATTACTTTTGATAATTAGTAAAGAAATCTCTATCTGCTTGACCTCTTCTTTAACCTTTGCTTTGTGCCCATTGACGATGCATGCACTTGTGCGAAAGGGTTTTTAAAATACAAAGTGCAAACCAATAAAAGTTCGAGATGTCCTTAGTTGAGTGGGTCTCCCACAGTTGCAAAATATCAAACTAGGACGGCTTATCACCTTCGAATTTTCGTGCAATAATGAACTCATCATGTAATGAGGAACCTAAGTCCCCAATCTGCTATAATGAAACCTTAAAGATTCTCGGTGGAGCGAACCCTGGCCTAATACCTATTCCAATAATTGAAACCCTAAGGAGAGAATTAGACCTTTACCAATCCTCACAAATCCCCAATCAGTTTGAAATAACTAAAACCCTAAGGAGGGAATCAAGGACCAATCCTCCCGATTGAAAGAAGAAGAGATTGAAAGAACAAGAAACCCTGAACCCCAATCATATCGAAATAGAAGCAAAAAAAAAGCCTTATACATGTTCAATGATTCATCACTTGTGTGCGGTTTAGAATGCACAAAATTTATAGTTATTTAACCTAATTCCACCTGAACGAGTAGTCAAGGCTACTTGTAGGTATAGTGTGGTTTAGGGTCGATGCTTGGCCTCAAAATACCCCATAATTTTTTTTTTTTTATATAATTTTTATTATATATTCAGGACACTAAATTAAGGTCAACTTGGGTATTTTTAGGAATTGTTAAATCAATGTTGATTAAATTATTATATGGCTAAAGTCAAATGCAAATATTAAATGCTAAATGAAAGAATTGATTAGGCTTAGGAAATTTGCAAGTGTAAAGAGCAAATTTGAAATTTGTAAAATGAGGACCTAAGGGTCAATTGTAAATAAGTTTATATGTTTAAGTGTAAATATAGAGTTGAAGTGCAAATAAAGTAAAATATGAGCTATAAATGAAATAAGGAGAAACTTTTAAAATTAAAGAATGCATTTTTTTTTTTTTGTAGCCAAATAAGGTATATAGAAAATAAGTAGCTTAAGACCAAAAAAATGAAAAATGAGAATAGGTGTGGAAGGCCAAACATGACCTTACACTTAAATAGAGATAAGACCAAAATGTGGTCTTTGGGAATATTCTTGAGCAATCCCGTTTTTAGAGGAAGGAAAGGAGAAAGGGAAAAGGTTAGGGCTTGGGAAATATCAAGTTCTAGGTGGGGTTTCAACTTCCACTTCTTCCTTTCCTTTGTGATCAAGCAATTTAGAAGTGGAGATTTGAAGAGGCTAAGGTAAAAAAACAAAACTCTAGCTTCATCTTTTGTGATTTTGATGTTGGGGAAAACCCTAAATGTGGATAAAAAGAGTTTTGTTTTGGTTGTAAATGAGTTTTGGAATTGTGTTGGGTTGAGTTTTGAAGAGTGTTGGTTAGATTGGTTTTGTGTAATGTTTGTAAAAGGGAAATGTTGGGTTTTCAAAAGAAATGCTGTCAAAATTTTGTTAAGACCCTTGTTCTTTTTTTAGCTATAGATTAAGTTATAATCATCCAAATGAAAAGATGCTAATTCGTAAAGAACCATAAGAGATAGGTCTACAAATGTATAAAGGGACCAGGAGCAAATTGTAGCTCTAAGGCTCCCAAATACGGGCTTAAAGGTGAGCTCGGGTAGCTCACGGGGTTATGCTCTGTTTTGGGTATTGTTATAGTGTTTTGGCCATAAGTTGAGTTTCACTCATCCAAATTGAGTGATTTAAAATTCTGGGTAAAATATACTTCTATGAGAATAATTTACTTGAAGAAAGTGTATGCAAATTATAACCCCAAAGTTCCCATAAATTTGTCAAAGTGGAGGTATCTTGTGAAACAGTCACGGTCTACCTTTGCAAATTGGAGTAATCTGGATGTAAGCGATAACTTGAGTTTCGGTGATCCAAATTCTGAGATGATTTCAGTTTGAGAGGAAGAAACCTTAGAACCATAACTTCAAATGAGTAGAAGGAACTATTACCAATTTATGAATTGAGCCTGAAATTTAGGAACAATAGTAGGTAACCTAGTGAGGCACAGGCATCTTGACAGGTTTGGCATTAAAATCTTAGTAACTTGAGTTTGTGTGATCCAAATGAGATGATTCTAATTCCTACTAAAAATATACTCATAGAGATAAAATTTTCTTTAAGGAAGTATGAGCAAATTATGGTTCATGTGTCCCCAGAAAATTTTGCAAGTGAAGGGGTATCGGGTAGACATAAACCCTGACCAAAAACTCCTAGAATAACCTACTAATATGTGATTGTCATTGTATTTGAATAGGGTGATGAGGAGGAATGCCCACATTGAAGTTGAGATTCGAAGATCCCTCGGAATCAAAGCATGATTTTGGTTTATTCTCTTCTCTATTCTCGTTTGGCTATTTGAACTATTTGTTCTAAATGCATAAGAAAAACATATTGAATTGTTTAATTGATTTAGAAGAAATTGATTGTGAAATGTTTGCAAATGAAAATTTCATGAGTATTGAAAATGAGCCGCGTTTATACAAATGTACATATTATGCGTATATTTGCTCCTCAGCCCCGAACGCCCTTAATTGAATGTTAACCATGTAGTTTGTATGAAGGATAGATTGGTATACTAATGAGGTCAAATAAGCGATACTGCGACGATTGTATTATTATTCATTTCCGATAAAGCGGCAGGTGGGGCCGTCTTGTGTTATAAAGCGTTTTTATTACAGGCACTCTGATGACAAGGACGTCTGGAATGGTCCCGATATCTTGTATAAGCAAAGACATAGGTTAAATTTATTAAGGCGAAGCAGGGTCGTTGATTTGAGATTGTGACATATTGGAATTGAAAAGCATTATTGCAAATTAAAATAGAAAGAGCATTATGGAATGCATGATTTGATTATAAAATAAATTATTGCATGTAAGAAAGTGTGTGTATTTAGGATGATCAATGAACCATAAATGATTATTACATATGAAGGCTGTATATGCTGTATATTAACGTGATGTTCAAAATATTTAAAAGTATTGTTTAGTAAAATTACAGCGTTAGCAAAGCTAAAAAACGGATGAATGGAATTATAGCAGAACCATTAAGCATGAAAATGCTTAACGTGTTGACATTTTTATTAATGCGTAGGTGCAGGGATTGAGCGGACCGAGGTCGAGAAAGAGGCTCGAAGTCGTTCAAAAGTTCGTAGAGTATCAACAAAGCGTATGCGTTCACTCAATTTTGTTTTGAACATTGATATTTATAAAAACAATTTGAACTCACGAACATCTATTTTGTAAATCATTTTGAAAAGGCTTGGAGCATTTGGTAATAATGTATTTTGTTAAATGTTATGGGTCTATTGAATGTGTAAATGTTAATAGGCTTGCCTAAATTGGCTTAGTTTCATAAAGATTTGAGAACAAGCGGTTATATGAATAAATGGATTGATTGATGGCTTCCGGTAGGGCATCCTCGAGGTTGCGGTGGGATCCATGGCCCAGGACCGAGGCTTGAGGTCGCTGCCCGAGATTAGATCCTCGGATGAGTCTTCTTATAATGAGTTTTGGTAATTGTTGGTTTATTGCTTGTGAAACTTCTCTTTTCAAAATAAAGTTCGTTTTTAGAGAAAATGTGATTCCTTTTGTCCTGATTTCAAATTTTATTAAATATCCCGGGACTTGGTTTTACCAAGCAAGCACACATGAAGGGCACTTTTGTAATTTAGTGACTAATTTGACACGTGTATCCAATAACCCTTCACACCATACCATGCATGGTTTGTTGTAGGCTACGTAAAATTTATTTAGACAGTAAAAATAAAACAATCAAGTGTTCAAGGGAGCTCACCATATATATATATATATAACACAATATTCTCTATGAGAATGGAAATTCTTTGAAGTATGCTAATGCCCCCCCACAAGAGAACAACATATATGTAATTGGCTCTGATTGTGCTATAAACATCCTTTGCAAAATCTATTATATGAATCATCTTCATGGAATGCAACAACAGCTCCTACCAGTAAGTTTGGATTTGGATCTTGGCTATGGAAGTACTGAGATCCCTCTTGACATTCTATATGAGCTGGCTGGGCATCCATGGAAGGCAAGGATGAAGCTCTATGATGTATTTTCTGAGGAAAGTTGTTGCCATATCCCACCATGTATGACATGCTCAATGGATTTTTTCCTAAGATGTAATCCACCTACATAAACCCGTGTTTCGGATTCGATCGTTACGGATATGTTTGGTTCCCGAAAAATACATAGAAAGAAAAAGTGGAAGGAAACAAAAAATAGAGTTATATTTTTCACTTGTTATTTTTACTTATTACGTCAAACAAAATTTATTTATTTTAACCCATCGATATAAATAGGGAAAATTAGTATTAAAATCCCGAGCTTTAAGTGACTTTTCACGTTTAAATCTGAGCAAAGTTTGCTTTTAAATATAACAACTTTCGCGAGTTTTGTTTTATATTCCCAACAAAACTTGGACATGCTGTATCCGAAGTTAGGATACAATTTAAATCACAGCGTCAGCGTATTTTTGATCTTTAGGAATTACGAATTAAAATGAAAGTTATGATATAAAAACAAAATTCATGAAATGTGTTATATTTAAAAAAACAAACTTTTGTTCGAAGGTCGCTCACAAAAGTTATGAAGGTCGAACACAATAATAATTTTCCATATAAATATTAAATAATTTAATAAAATTTAAAATTTTGCATTAATTTTATTTGTATTTGATTATCCTCAAAAAATGTTTATTAGATAATCAAATATGAGAAAATAATTTTTCTTAACATTTTTTTCCTTCATATTTTCGGGAAATCAAACACAACCTAGATTTAAAACACTTTTCTGTTGGGAAAAAACAAATGGTAAACATAAAGCGTAAAACTAGATATATATATACCTTCAAGTATTTAATCAATGAAGTTGTACTTTCTACTTACTAAGTGCCTTTAATGGTATTTTTATTCCAAATACTATAAAAGAAAAATGATTTTATCTTGTTTGACCATTTTATAAAATGTTTTAAAGAAAATCCAATACATATAATTAAAATTTATTAGAAATTGATATATTTTTAAATTGGTTAATCTTTATATTGATAAGTTAAAATAAATAAAATGAGAATGAAGTAGAGGGTAACCATACTTCATTGATTTTTCTCTATTTTTATTATCTTGCTTGCACCTTTCATTATATAGCTTCCCTTGCAGTTCAAGTGGTAGAGCGATTGGATTGGTTAGTGAGAAGTTTCGGGTTCAAGTCCTAATGTGGACAACGAAAAAATACATTTACCAATAAGAAAAATAGTTTTGTAAGTTGTACTATAGATTTATTTATATCCTGAGTAGGTTCTCAATTTCATAGGATTAGTAAAGAAATAACAATGATTTTCAAACTATCACCTCTTATCGATTTTTTTTTAAAAAAACGAGAGTGGGTTTGAGGCTTTTATATAGTCTTTTGAGTGAGTGATTTTAAGAAAATTACTTATAAAATATTGTTATTAAAAAAAAATACTATAAGTGATTTTCTAACAACGTACACAAGTGAATTTTTTAGATTTTTAAAAGTATTTTATAAATTTTATCATACACCTTTTATATACATACATACATATTTAAAATATAATGTAGTGATTCTAACCAGTCATTTTCGAACACCTTATATTTTATTACATACAGACATACATAAAATACATACATTTTCGAACCTCGAAACTAATATTTTTCTTGAATACATTTATGTTTTCAAGCCTTTTAATATCTAAAACCATATATTTTCTGTATTTTATAGAAAGCACCCTTATAAATATCGTTATGTAAAACAAAATACTATAAGTGATTTTCTAACTACATACACAAGTGAATTTTTAGATTTTAAAGTATTTTATAAATTTTATCATACACCTTTATATACATACATACATACATATATACAAAAATATATTGTAGTGATTCTAACCAACCATTTTCGAACACCTTATTTTTTTATACACATACATACATACATAAAATACATATATTTTCGAAACTTGAAACTAATGTTTTTCTTGAATACATTTATGTTTTCAAGCCTTTTAGGTATTTAAACCATATATCTTATGTATTTTACAAACACCTTATAAAATATTGTTATGTAAAAAAATATAAGTGATTTTCTAACTACATACACAAGTGAATTTTTGATTTTTAAAAGTATTTTATAAAATTTATCATACACCTTTTATATACATACATACATACATATAAAATACAATATCTGATTCTAACTAAGTCATTTTCCAACACATATTTTTATAATACATACATACTTTACATAAAATAAATATATTTTTACTGACTTCCGAAACTAATGTTTCCTTGAATACATGTATGTTTTCAAGCCTTTGAGGCTATCTAAACCACCTTATCTTGTATTTTATAAACACCTTATAAAATATTGTTATGTAAATACTATAAGTGATTTTCTAACTTCTACATACACAAGTGAATTTTTAGATTTTTAAAAGTATTTTATAAATTTTATCATACACCTTTTATATACATACATACATACATAAAATACAATATACTGATTCTAACCGGCCATTTTCCAACACCTTATTTTTTATATACATACATACATAAAATACATATATTTTCAAACCTCGAAACTAATGTTTTCCTTGAATACATGTATGTTTTCAAGCCTTTTAGGTATCTAAACCATATATCTTCTGTATTTTATAAGTAAAAAAAATACTATAAGAGATTTTCTAACTACATACACAAGTGAATTTTTAGATTTTTAAAAGTGTTTAATAAATTTTATCATACACTATATATATATATATATATATATATATATATATATATATATATATGAATCCCTTAATTTGAAAATTGAAGAGGCAACAACCTGGGTTTTGTGAGTTGAACAAGTCTAGAAGGAGAGACAGCAAATTATCGCACCATGTCTCTTTGGGAATCATTTGAGTATTTGGAGTAGACAAGAAAGAAGAAATGTCAATGCTGTCACATATTTGCATATTTTGGTCAGGCGAATAAGAAGACCACCTTATAATGCAGATCCATGCATATAGATAAATACTGGATTCTTGATGAATTTATCGGGATAATTAAATAAATAATGTCAAAATATTTTAGATCGAAAAATAATTCAAATTTTATGGCAGTTTTTGACACGTACATAATGAGATGGGAATTTTCTTATAATGAAATCGTGTCTTTAAAGTATGATTTTATAATTTCTGTTGAAATATGATGTGTTAAATATGAGCAGCGATTTTAAAGTTACGTGAAATCGTTTAACGAAACCATGATATCTGTATTTTACATTGAAGCCGTGTTTCAAAAGCGCGATTTCGGTCTGCTGTGAAATTGTGTTTTCAAAACACGATTTTATATTTTCACACTGAAATCATATTTTGAAGACACGACATCTAAGTGTCATAGATTTGAAAATATTTATTTTTGTTCTATATTTAAAAAAAAAATTTCTTCTAATTATGGTATTATTTTTAAAAGTCCCATATACTACCATTTTAAACAAAATTCCAAGCATCAGCAGCATTAAGTACAGTAAGATAGCAACAATGAGAATACCTGAAGAGTATGTAACAGATTTCGATGGTGATTCTGGCAATATGGAACATATAAATCTGTCAGCACTGTGGATAAAGGGACTAGGGTTGAGCTGTCTCTCCATAACCCACTGCAATAAGGCAACAAGATTTTAGCTAGGTTGAGGAAAGGTCCGTCTTACGATCATGCGGATATTAATACGTTTCGAGGCCAAGAAAAGGGATGCCCGATGCTTTAAGCGTATCTATTAGGTTAAGAATAGTCCATGTGTCTGGAGCTTTCTCCCAAGCTAACATAGGATGTGATATTTTTTTGGGATATGGTGCATAAATAATTCTGATTTTCTTACTTATGTCCTCTTCACGCTTGGAACTTTTTGGTCTGGGATGTGCTTGATATTTAATTCGTGATCACCCACACCCACTCCTCTTATAAAAATTCACAACAAAACTAGAAACTTTGACAATGTATGAGGTATTTAATGGGTTTTTTAGCTACCTATGTTATTTTCTAACGATAGATACATGACTAAGTTATGGAAGTAAAATATCCAGACTATCTTGGGACCGAAAAAAGTTCAAGTGAAAAGTGAGACATCACGAAGGGAAAAGTCGAGGCGTTTGTGTACGTATCATTTTTTCATGAATCTTTTGATGTTTATTTATAGTCCTTATACCCATTCCGTTATAAAAATTCACAACCAAATTGGAAACTTTGACTATGTATGAGGTATTTAACAAGTGTTTTAGCCCTATCTGTGTCATTTTCTAGTGGTAGAGACATGACTAAGTTACGGAAGTAAAACATCCAAGTTATCTTGAGACCGAAAAAAAGTTCAATGAAAAGTAAAAGTCATGGACATTTGTGCCCCTTATCCCATATTTTCTGGGTAGAAGAAATTAAGGCAGTACTGTTCAATGTGATTAATTAATTACCTTGGAAACAAAAATGTTAATGCCTGCATGTTTAGTATCCCATCCGAATTCTGCAAAGCTACCCCCTTGTGTTGTACTTCCATCTGTATCGATCCTCTTAATGTCATGACGAATTGTTGATGTTGTTAGAACATAATCCCAATAAGTCTGGTTATTAGTTTGCCTTGTACAGCCATGCTGCTGCCATATCTAAAGCTCATCCTGTCAGTACCTAATTATTTTAGGGTCGGGTAAATTCTCACGATGGCCTAATCAGCCTACAGGATCGACATTGAGAAGCAAAAACTCAATGTCCCGGACTAATTGAGATTATTCATAGGATTCAAACAGATATTAATATATGCACATAAATTTCCTCAGTATTAACAATATATGAATAAACTAAACAAGTTTTGAATAGAGCTGATAGGTACCCAAGCCTAATAGGAGAGCTCAATCCAAAAAATAGATCAGATAGGTGGGAGAACCTTTTAATTGTAAGTACCACTCTATAACCTTGTATGGGCCAGGTATAAGAGTATATTGACCACATCTTGCCGAGAAAGCAGGGCGTCTGCGGACGACATGTGTACTCCTCATGGCTCACACCTAGCTATCATTCGCTCCGTACTTAATTTGGTGCGCCAGGTAGCTCTTTCCCACTACACATCAACTTTTGATGAAAACACCAATGATAAAAACTCAAACCCAATAAAAGAGCTCAACTTCAAGCGGCTTGATAGATAGAAGAGCTATGAGCTTTAGAAATCTTATTTTCAGCGTCTTACATGGAACCAATATGAGATCGTATTATTGGTGAAAGTTATGATATGAGAAAAGTGATTTAAAAATATATGAATAAACTAAACAAGTTAACTTTGCATACCGCAAAACCGCTGCCATCACAATAATAATATGGGCAGACAACATCACCAAAAACATCATTATAGGAACCTCTATAAGTATCTGCAAATTGGAATACCTAAAAACACAAACAACAAACATTAGTTAGAACTTAAAAAAAGAAAATAAAAGAAAAAGAAGACATGTTTTACTTCCAAATCCAATAACAATGATACATAGAATGGTTAGTTTTAGTTACCATCTGAGCCCGGTTTAAAAGTTGATGGGAATACTGAGAATCAGAAGCCTGCAATACAATTGCAGGAGCTGCTAAGTGGCAACTATCTCCGCCGAGACTTCGATCGGGTTTGCCGTGGTGACGGCGTATGCGATCCGAGAGTGTCCATGTCTTCAGGCCTTTGCCAGCAGCTATGGTCAGCATTAGGGTCTCCAACTATAGCAAAGACAGTTCGAGACCTTGTTGCCTTAAGGAAGTAGTCGATCCCCATCGGATTGCATCTAGTGCAAATTGCGAGTCTGACCCCATGAACTACTTAAATTCTAACACCTCCATGATAGAAGGGTTGTGGTGAATGCCATTGGAAAATTGAATTTTACATTGTCTCCAGCATCATAGTATCCCCCTACCAAATCCACCTTCAAAAAATTATATGATAGTGTATCAATTTATTTGTCATGTTATATTTGGCAAAATATGTATACAAGGGAGGATAAAATTCCTACAGTAGTCATAGTAATATCTCTAGTGTCTGTAATGGTCTGGTCCAATCATCTAGATATTGTTCTCTTTGGGTCTAAAGAGCCCTTACGACTCTAAAACGTGTATACTAGATTAAAAGGAGTCTATACTTATATAGTGCTAGAAAGTTTCTCTCATATCTAATATGGGATGTGACAAACACCCCTCATGCAAACATAACATCCTTGTTGTGCCTTGAGTTGCGAGGAGTCAAGCGGAAAAACCATTATCTGAGGAGTCAAGCGGAATGACCCCATATCGGGATTGAGGATTGACTCACGATATCATTGCTTACTTGACTCGATCTACTTAGTAGATATTAATACAAAGCACACAGGCGTAAGAGATTATCGTGGCTTTAAATATGTTTATTAGATTGAAAAAAACCCATAATTATAGTGTCATAAAGTTTCTTTCCTATCCTAAAAGGCTTGTAGTGAATGCCATTGGAAAATTGAATTTTACATTGTTTCCAGCATCATAGTATTCCCCTACCAAATCCACCTTCAAAAAAATATACCATGATAATTATATCACAATTTTATTTGTCATTATAGTACTTAATGTTTGGCAAAATATATAGGGAGATACTGTGCGTAACTAGGGTCAATCATGTAAATATTGTGTGCTTTAAAATAAGTCTATTAGGTTGAGAGAAGTTCATACTTATATAGTGTTAGGAAGTTTCTCCCCTATCTGATATGGGATGTGACAAATACCTTCATGCCGAGACCATGACATCTCGTTGTCATGGATTATGATCAAAGCACTATGAGTCAAATGGAGCAGGACCTCGCATGCTCGGGGTTAGGGATTGACTTTGATACCATTTGTAACAATTCGGTCCAACTATATAGATATTATATGTTTTTGGTCTAAGGGGCCCTCACGGCTTTAAAACAAGTCTATTAGGTTAAGAAGAACTTATACTTATATGATGCCAAGAAGTTTATGCCCTATCCGTTACAGGATGTGACAGTATGTATGTTTTCTTTTTGGTTTGCATTTCCACATTGATTATCAAAGGCCATATAGGAAAGTGAATAATTGTGGGTATTCGAACAGCTTGTTGTCGCTCGACCATTCCCATGAAACCATAAAGTTAACGGCTCAATAAATCCTTCAGTCGCCCTAAAGGGGGACTTGAATCGGTGACTAGCCATTGGAAAGCATACTTAAGCGAGACCAACTGAGCTACTTAATTCTAATGCATCTCTTTACAAAATTGAAGACACCATACACTAAGGCCTTCGTTTGCAACACGAAAAGTACTAAAGAAAGAAAAAAATATTTAAAAAAAATAATTTTCTCACATTTAATTTCACTAAGAAAAATATAAAAGAAAATTAAATATAATAAAAAATTTAATATTTTAAAATTTCTTAGTCATATATATATATATATATATATATATATATATATATATACTCTATATATATATATAATAAAAATAAATAAATAAAAGGAATTCGAATAAACATATGAAACTAAAATTGTGAGTTCCAAATCTAATTTTATCTTCCTCTCTTTATATTCCTTTAACTCTACAGTAGTTTAGGGTTTCAAGCGGAGCCTAAATGTTATTCCCCATTGAACAAGGCCTTTTGACAAACAAAACACATTCCATTAATTAATAACAAAGAAAGGAAATATTGCAGTCCACTCACATTGCTCCCATTTCCATCATCAAGAGCAGATCCTTCCTCCAAGTCATCCTCTGGGAGAGCCTTCCCAGATCTTTGGCCTTCAAAGAACAAAATGCTCTTGGTCAATGCATCTCCATAATCCTGTGAAATCACTCTCCCAACCATCATCATCATCATCGTCATCGTCTTCACCATCATCATCATAATTCCCCCACCAATTCTCAGAAGACTGGAGAAAGTTTTCACACAGATGATGGAACTACAGCTTTCTTGGACATTCTTTAAGCTCCACCATTGATTCTTCCAAATGAAAAAATTGAGTTATGTGAAAAGCGTCTTTGACTGATCCATACTGCCAGCCCTGTGAAAGAGATCATTAACTACCATCTCCATTTTTGCGGTAATGACAGTTACTTACTCTACGTGTATACATATATTTTATGTTTTGTGTTTTATAGTAAATTTTCTAATAAACTTGATTTTTTTTTTTTTTAGATTTGATATTTGATATTTGTTAAGGCTAATATTGGTTCGGGAAAATACTAGGAAAGGAAAAAACATATCATAAAAATCATTTTCTTAAATTTGGGTGACCTAGAAAAATATAAAGAAATTTTTTTAAAAAAATACTCAGAAAAAATATAAGTAGTATTTTCTAATGTTTTAAAATAGTCGATAGCTAAGCGAGAAAATTCTTCAAATTCATGGTTTAAGAAACGAACCATCATCATCGAACCGGATTTAACCACGATCGGAAAGGCCATGTCGGTCGATG
The DNA here is from genome assembly GCA_016808115.1 of Tetrastigma voinierianum. Classification (NCBI taxonomy): domain Eukaryota; kingdom Viridiplantae; phylum Streptophyta; class Magnoliopsida; order Vitales; family Vitaceae; genus Tetrastigma; species Tetrastigma voinierianum. The sequence goes on from JAEQBH010005829.1 coordinate 40,012, forward strand.
GTCCAATTGGTCCAACCGACTGGTTCGATCTAGTTTTTAAAATAATGGTATTTTTTCTACTACTTTTCTTAAAATTAAGTGAAAAACAGAAACGGAAAAAGCTGAAGATTGCTTTGTGCTATATTTATATAGTTTTTTTTATTCCCAATCATGTATATTTTTATATCCTTGTAAGATATGACAAGAAAAAATCATTTATTAAATTCGTGAAAAGGAAAAAAAAAATATAAAATTGATTCTATTTTTGTACATTTTTTTCATATATAACAAAACAAGAGAAAAATTCTACAATCATTTCTTCCATTTTTTCCTTTCAATTTTCTTTCCTAACATTTTTAGAGGGCTAACATAAGTCTAAATGAATTTTTTTTTTTTAAAAAGATATTCAATTTTGAAAATTTTAAACACATTTTATTTTATATTATATATCTAAAACTACTTAATTTTTTTTAATAAGTTTAGTCTTATATATTTAATTATTTAATACGTTTATTAGAGATTAGATGCCTTATATTTTACACTATGAGTTCTAGAATTTACAGAATGACTAAAATTATTTAACTCTTTTGGGTAAATTTGTTTACTCATTCTTTGCATTTTATTTTGTGCAGTAAATACATTTTGATTTATTTTCCCTGACTGCATTTAGTAAAATTAAAGATGTTGTTCAGTTTACTTACTATAAATGTTGTGAATGTTAATTTGTTAAATGATAATTAAAATACAATTAATAAAATTTAAATTTATCATAATAATTTTGGTGCATAACTTTCTAACCAATCAGTGAGTTTTGTATTTTGCAAATAGAAAATCAGGAGATACAGTAAAAAAATAGAGTGTTTGCATGCATTAATTTTAATTATTTTATATTATTTTATTTGCTTTTGGATTGTTTTTAAAAATAATTATATGAATATGCAAATTAATTAAAAATAAAATGTTAGACATAAAGATTATTTTGATATATTAAAAATGTTGGACCAAGTTCTCATACATAACATAAGTATTATTTCACTTATCTATATCCCATGAAATTAAGGATATGGAAATGTCAGAAATATTTCCCGGTGATAATATCAGTAGGCATCGACATATGATAATATATTTTATTTTAAAATTTTAGAAAAATATATTATAGTTTATTCAATTAATATTATTCTAGAAATGATCATAATCGATATTTATTTATTTTTCTATTTATCTTATGATTTTTAAAAATTTTGAAATAGTAAAAGTATATATTTATTCAAAAATACAAAAGTGTGATTAATTTGCTAAATATGGTTTCAATATAATTTTTAATAATTTTGATTATTCAAATAAATTAAATAATAAAATTTTAAAAATTATATCAAAAATATTTAATTTTTGTTTAAAGAGAATAAATCACTTTTTGGCAAAAAAAGTTCTTAAAATTTTATAATAAAAAGAAACATAAATATATTAAAAATTTAAGATAAATATATGTTTACAAAATAAGTTTAATATATGAATTCTTATTTATTTATCATTTTTTGAAATCCTTTTTAAGTATTTTATAATTTTTAAATAATTTATTGTCTATTGATATTTTTGTCAAAATATCCACCAATAAAATGGAAGATATATCCTTGTCCATAACCCAATAATAGCATAAAAATATTGAAATAATGATATCGTAGCAGTTTACAAAGTTCATAAAGATGACACAACATATAAGAATATTTAATTGTGAATACTAGTCTTAGATTTGTGGTATCATTTTTTGAAAAGTGACATCATATGAAATTAAAAAAAATGAGTTTGAGTAGTTAGATGATGCTAATTTTAGATTATTTTGACATTTTTTGAAAAGTGTCACCACAAATATATATATATATATATATATATATATATATATATATATATATATATATATATATATATATTTATGGAGTCATTTTGTAGAAAGTGACACTATATAAAAAATTTTAAATTTTATAACTCAATGTTCATTTTATTATATACACTAATTAGGAACAATATATAAAAAGCTTATTGTTTTTGCATATTACTGATATATAAAATTTTATTGTATAACCAGACCATCATCTTCTTCCATATTTTTCTTGCATCCATAAACCAATGAGAGTTTTTATAAGTATAATCACAACAAAATAATATAAAAAAATATTTCTTAAGTAATTACATTTTATCTAAAATAAAGTAATATTTTTTTATGTATGATAAATAATTTAAGTCTTAGTATTCATATTTTCTCAGCGGAGGGGTGATTTTTAGCTATTGGTAAATCCTTGTCTGCATTTTAACATTTCATTTTAGCTATTACTGGCTTGAAATCACTCATCTGCATCTATTTTTTTTCATTTTCTTACTTAATGAAGTGGTTCTTTCACAAATATTTAGGTTTTATCTTTTTTTGTGTTATCGTCTTCGTTTGGCTTGTCGTTGTTTTATTGCAATGTTTGGTTTGTTGTCAACTTGTTACGACTTTATTTGTGTAAAGGTGATTCAGACAAGTAAAATGGATTTGATCAATCGAAGAGATCAAATTATGGTCGTCAGTATGTTGAAGAACTGGAGTCATAAATATTTCAGTCACTATATTATCAAATTTATAGGTTTTATACCGATTTATTATGCTATTAACTTGAACATTATTTCATCTTGTATGTTTTTTAGCTATTTGTATCTTGGATCTATTGCAAGTTTGAATTAATAATATTATTTTTCCTTTAAAAAAAAATATTAGTCATTTTTATATGAGTAATCATATAGAAGAATATTTTAATATATTTTGTTAATATGATTTTGGAATAAAATGATTTATTACATTTTTTTTAAAATAATAATCTTATTTCTACTTTAACTAATCAATTTTTAGAAATAAATTTGGGAAAATTATGTTATGATTATATTTTTACAAAAAAGTTTATGAGAGATAAGAAAGGCAAGATAACTCATTTAAAAATAATTAATATTAAGTTGTTGCACGTGTGGGAGGGGTTCTTGTTTCAAAAAAGCCATTTTTAAGGGCCATCAAAAAACCCAAACAAAAAGACAAAAAAGAACATATATATTTTTTATGTCAGATATCATACATCGTATAGAGTTTATAATTTTTTTTTTCCTTTTTTAATCATTCAAAATCTGTTTTTATTTTATTTTTATTTTTATAGCGGTTAAAAATAATATTTTGGAACAAGATCTCTCACACATAGCCGAAGCAAACGCTAAATAAGAATTATTTTTATATGACTTAACATGTCCTTAGTTTCCCATTCCTTGTAAACTTTTTTTAAATAGAATCATATTAATAAATCATAACATAATTTTCATTTTTTAATATAGGGGAGGCACTAACAACATGCTTGGTGTCAAATCAATGGGATAGGGTAGAGCCTTGTGACCTTTATATAAATATAGCTCACTCTCGACCTAGTAGACGTTTTTAAAGCGAGTGAGGGCTGCATAAGCGAAACGAGATAATGCTCACGCCAGATTGGGCCAGAATTAAATTCTAGTGATATCGGATCAAACCTATGATGTTGTGAAGTGCATTACATTAACACAGAAGCCGCATCCTTATATAAGTATGAGCTCATAATATAATAAACTAGCGTTTAAAGCGTGATGACCCCTTGGGCGAAAGCGAATGATACTCTACATAGTTGGACTAAGTCGTTACATAAATTGTAAAAGAAACTAAGATCATGGATGTATAATTATTTAGAAGAGGTTCTATAATAATTAATAATGCAGTTCTATAAGTTACGAGCTAAGGTGTTGGCTAATAGATTGAAGAAGGTAGTGGGAAAGGTAGTTTCAAAAGACTAGAATGCTTTCATCGAAGGTCGGCAAATCTTGAGTGCCTCTAATTACGGAATGAGGTCATTGATGATTTTTTGGCAAATAAGAAAGATGAAGGGTGTGGTTTGTAAGAAGCTAGACATAGAAGGCTTATGATAGCATAAACTGGCAGTTCTTGATGGAGGTTTTGCAGTGCATGGGGTTCAACAGTAAGTGGAGAAACTGGATTTGGTGGTGTATTTCCACTGCAAAATTCTCGGTTATGGTAAATAGGGTCCCGAAGGCTTTTTCCAAAGCATAAGAGGTTTGAGACAGGGAGACCCTCTCTTCTTGTTGTCATGAGGATGGAGGTTTTGAGTTTTTACTTGAAGAGGCTATGGTAGGTGGTTATATTTAAGTTTGCCTATTTAGAAGTGAAGGTGGATTTAGTATTTCTCACCTTCTCTTCTTGACAATCACGATTGTTTTGCGGCTTGGAGGACCGGAGTTGATGCTTAAGTTGGGTGTTGTTTTGGTTTGAAGTCTCCTCAAGGCTTAAAATTAACTTGGATAAGAGTGTTTTGATTCCGGTGGGAGCAGTGGAGGATGCCAATGCCCTTGCTGCTAAATTGGGTTGTCATACTAGGAGTCTTCCTTCTACCTATTTAGGGCTACCACAAGGGCCCCTCTGAGTCGATAATTTGTTTGGGACGGTATTGAGAAGGATGCTCAGGCTTGCTAGTTGGAAGGGAGAATTATATTTCTAAGGGAGGGAAGGATTATCTTGATCAAGAGTACCCTTATTTGGCTTGTCATTATACCAAATGTCCACGGTCAGGAATGCTATCTTGGTAGCAAGAAATTTGGAAAAACCGGCGAATTTCCTTTGGGGAGGTGGGGCTCTTCAGAAGAAACCTCATCTTGTCAAATGGGATGTGGTTTGTACTGGAAAAGAGAAGGGTGGTTTAGGGCTGAGAAATCTAGCTATCATGAACAAAGCCCTCCTAGGTAAGTGGATTTAGAGATTTGCTTCGGAGCCAAATACTTGTTGGAAAAGGCGATCTTTAAATAGAATAGGGTGGAGACTCGAGGTCAAAACGGCCTTATGGGATGAACCTTTGGAAGGAATATCTAAAAATTAGTAGGTCGAGATCATTGGAAATTCAGCATTAGTAATGGCTCTAGAGTGAGATTTTGGACATACCCTTGATGACTCACACCATCGTTCTTAGCGTTTCTTTCCCTTCCCTTTATGAAGTGGTGGTGATAAAAAATGGCAATATTGACAAGGTGTGGATAAAGGCGGAGTAATGGGTTGGAATCAAGATTTGTGTGAGTGTTTAATATTAGGATTGGGAAGTGGATTTGGTGGTTAATCTCTGAAATTTTTGCGTAGTGAAAGGTCACATACGGTAGGGACAAGGTGGCAGATCGGAAGCCGGATGATGATTTTTGTTCGTACGGCTGAAGTGCTTGACCCGGGGGGGTAGTCTGATTTCTTTCCCGGCTAAGGGGTATTTGGAGTGCCAAGTGTTCAAGCTAATAGAACTTTTTCGTGGGAAGCAACGAGAAAGGTACTTGCGAGGACGAAGCTCAAAGAGGGGGTGGCAGCTCCCAAACAAATGCTATCTATGTGGCTACGCAAAGAATCGGTCCACCACATCTTGTTACATTGTCTGTAGTTTGGCGATTTGTGGGAAATTACTTTCGTCTTGATGGAGTCTCTTCAGTTTCCTCGAGGCCCGGTCGGGAGGCTTTACAGCCACAATGAGAGGGTTCGTAGTGGGCAAGGAAGATTATTTGGACTATTTGTGGACTCCTTCTGGAGCGGGGATGCATAGGCTTTTTAAGGAAAGATAAATTGATTGTGCAGGCTGAGCTGATGTACCTGTCTATAATCAATGGAGTTGGAATAGATCATGTAGGGTATGAGGTTTATTCTCTTATAGGTTTTTTGGAGCGGTTGGCTTCAAACTGAGGGGCGGAAGTGGGGCTTTTGTTAGCCTTCCTTTTCCCAGGGCTGCTTGCCTTACCCTTTTGGGTATGTAGTAGCTTTGCTAATATATAGTTTATTTTATCACAAAATAAATAAATGGTGCAGTACATGTCAATCAATACTAGCCTCAAAATTGATTCTTTGCTCCTTCCCATATCAATGAAAGAAGTTTAAATTCAACAATGATGACTCTCTCTCGGTGCAAGGTCGATATCTAGAAGGCACAAAATACAAGATAAGACAAAAAAAATGTTTCTTTCATTTACTACTTGAAATTCTGAAATACAGATTCCAAACAAAAGGTCATTCATCTTGTTACTCAAATGTTGTTTGTATGCTGAGAAAAGATGCACAACAAGGCAAGTTTGAATGACATTATATATATATATATATATATATATATAGTTCCTCAGTTCAAATTCAAGTTCAAGGGAAAATGTAATTACTGTGGTTACCATTAAATTTCAGAGGAGAAGCTTCTTCAGGCAACTGCACTGGCTTTTCCATACATACAGCTTTTCTGGGACGACGATTTCCAGATTTAGGTACTACTTCTTTCCCAGGTTTTTGAAGGACCCTCTGGTTCTTTCTGATGATCTTCATCGCCAGTGACTTCAATGGAATCGAAATATCAAGGGACTTGGCTTGCTTCTTCCAGCTCCGAGCCACTCAGGATCTAAGATCACCATCTTCATAAACCACCCTGTGCAACCTTCTTCCTCGTCAAACTTCATCACAGTCCCAGAATGTAGTGCCGTTTCCAAACAACTTGAACTACTCTTCCTTCCCATCCACTTCCCAAAGCCGTCTCTTGCTTTTGTGATGCGTCACTCCCGATATCACAGTGAACCAGAGTAATCATTCAAAGATACATCTTGGGAACCCCATTAATAACAATAGCAGGTTCGCCAGGTATCTCAAAAACTGATTTCCAAAGTCCCAAATCCTGCTCTGTCGCATCAGGTTTTCCATTACTTCCATCCTAAGATTGGTTGCAAACAGAAATTAGGAAAACTATATAAATAACAAATCATTCATGATCTTTCCAACAAGTATGATCGATTGAAGGTTCAATAAGCACAACCCAGGCAATAGTAATAAGCAATTATCATTTATGGAAAATGATTTCTTTCAAGTTTAGGAAGACTATATAAATAACAAATTATTCATGATCTTTCCAGCAAGTGATAGATGAAGGTTCAATAAACCTTGAGCAATGGTAATAATTTCTTTCAAGTTTATTAATTTATTTTCTTTTTATGGATACATGTCCCAATGTTGCATTTTTTGGTATTTAAGATACATTTCTCATTAACAAAGAGCCTGGGCTTACAACATACAATGTTTGCATTTTATCCTATATTTTTCAACATATTTGTATATTTTCCATACCACAAAGGTTTTTGTTTTGAATTTTTCTTCTTTTTTTTTTATTACTGTTTTTCATTTTATAAGAAGAAAATAAAAGAACTAAAAGAACAGAAAAATGAAACCCACTAGTTGGCAAGAATGAAGAACTGAAGAACATGATTTGTATATTTATCCTATATTTTTCAATGTTGCATTTTTATCCTATATTTTTCAACATATTTGTATATTTTCCATAAGGTTTTGTTTTAGATTTTTCTTCTTTTTTTATTACTGTTTTTCATTTTATAAGAAGAAAAGCAAGAAGAACTAAAAGAACAGAAAAATGAAACCCACTAGTTTGGCAAGAATGAGGAACTGAAGAACATGATTTCTATGATTCTATAATCATTTAGAATAAAAAACCCAAGATTCAAAAAAGAAAAGAAAAAAAAAACACCCATATTGCGATCCCAGAAACTTTGAATCATCGAATGCCAAATACCCTTTCCTTAATTCTTCCATGAGTACAAAAAAAAATCATGCTCTTCTTCAACATCATCTGCCTGTTACAACTATAAATCAATTCTATTTAAAAAAATTCCCCATAAAGATTGGCTCTACATACAATTTTCGTAATCAGACTGAAGATAGATGCTTGACAGTGAAAAACATTATAAATCCAACGAAAAAGAAAATTCTCAGACGGTATTTCCAGTAGGAAACAAAACGGCATTGCAAGACATAGAAATGTGGTGCTGAAGAAGGGCAGAAGAAAAAAAAGAAAAATAAACCCACCCGGAATCGCTGTTTGATGATTTCTGAGGTGCGCGGTTGAACAGGATGGGATAGCTGTTAGGGTTTTGAACGGTCCTTCTCTAACATATCAGCTCCAGCTCCTGGCAGAAAACAGAATTGGCAAGAAAGAAACCAAAGAAGTATGGCGATGGAGTTGCTGATTTCTGTATTTCTCTCCTGGCCTGTAACCTCATAGCAAGTTGGAATTATGGTTATGTTATATAGATCCTTAAATCTCCCACCCATTTGGCTGAAAGAAAAGCTCAAGCCCATATAAACTTGAACCTTTTAGGGATTGAAATATTTTAGCATATTTTTATGGATTTAAATAAAAAAGTGGTAAGAATTTAGATCAACAGGTAAAAAAAGCTGAGCTTATTGTATTCTTACATTTATATATTAATATGTATAATTTAGGAAATGGGTTTGGGCCAAGCATCATGGGTTAAAATGGATTTAACTGGTCTAATCCAATGCTATATGGGTTGAAAAACAAAACGGGCCTAAATGGGTTTGACATTAAATTTTTATAAATTTTATATTTTGAAAAATAAAGTTTGTTTGAAATATATTTTATTAAAGGATTGTATAAAATAAATTATTATAGTTATATTTATATATTTTATTAAAAAAAATATTTAATAAATATTATTCTTTTTCTATAAAAAAAGCATTTTATATTTTTCATACTAGGAAAACTAATATTAAACTAATTAGAAATATTGTAAATAAATTTAAAAAATTTAAAATAAATTACGGATCAAATAGGTCAAAAGCGGGCTTTATTCGAATTACAGCAAATGAACTCTAGTTCTATTCGGACAGCTATTTTCTCGATTCGGTCTTAAAAAATATGTAGAGTAAAAAGTGGAGTTAGCCTAATGGACCGACTCATTATTCCACCTCCTAGTTTGTTGTTTAAAACTTATTAAGCAATTCTTTACTCATAACACTATTTGATAAAATTTAATATTTAATAATTGAATTGATTTTTTTACGGTTAAACAATTTAGTTACAATGTAGTAATTTGTTTCCATTGGGACTCGAACTCGGGATCCCTCCCCTTCTTATGTCCTGCCTTTTTTATACGATTAATACTCTACCGTATGAAATAGGCATGGTGGATAATAATTGAATTGATTTTAAGTTATGGTATACATGAGTTTTTTTTTTTTTTTTTGAAATGTACTTGAGTTATTAACTTCAAATTTAATTTATTTAATTACTTATTTTCAATTAATTTATTTGATAGGTAATCTAAACTGCAATGTTGGATCATCAAATTGATATGGCTTACTTTTCATAAACTATATTGAATCGGAAATTTAGTATAAGTTATTAGGGTGAATAAAGATAAAATGTAAAATGAAGATACACATTTAGAATATACCTAGATTATTTTTATTTACGTCATAATAATACTTTCTGATGTCTTATTAGTATTTTATAAATATATTTAAAGACTTAAATGATTATTAAATAACTTTAAGTTATTAAGTCGATTTACCAAACATATATTATATATAATTCGTTTTTTAAGATAAAAATAATTTTATTGATTAATGCCAATCTATTGTATAAACATGTAAAATCAAAGAAATCATGTAATAAACTGATGAGCATTATTCAAGTTAATAACATAATAAATGGAAACTTAAAAGCTATATATTTAATAAATTGAGATTCTGCGTTTAATATTATTATTGAAAATAATACGTATGATTTGATTCAGCGTATAGTGGCTTGACAGATTGATTTAATTTATTGTGGATTGTTCGGTTTATGCATTACTCATCCTAAATCACTCATAAATAAGCGTGCACAATGACAAACAAGCGTCGCACTAAGGCAAATAAATGCAAAACCATACGAAAAACAAAGCGGCGCAAATGTTAGCAAATAATCACTTTATTGAGGAATAAAATGATGGAAAGATGTATAAAGAGGTGATTTCAGGCTAAAAATTGCTAAAAAATCACCCCTCTTAATCAAGGTCAAGCAAATGTGCAAAAACACTCTTAGGGTTTTCACGAAAATACAACTTACACCTTGGTTTTCCTGATTATCAATTTGCTCTTGTGTGGCAATTTCCCACGTAGGCATACGTTAATCCCTCCGTTGGTGGCTTCGTATTTTCGGTGATTAAGGGTTAGGTGAGATTTCGAAGAAGAATTATGTTTGAGTTTAATGAGGAACGAGGAATATTCTGACGTTAGTGAATATATGGAAGAAAAAAAAAAAAGATCAACATATGCCTTGAATGGTAAAAGAGTGAGATGTGTTTATGTGGAATTTCTCATTCGAATCTAAGAACATAATAATATGACAATGTAATTGAAAATGATTTATCATATTGAATCATGGAGGCAATTAAGACAAATGTGAAGCCCATGAGAGGTATGACTGGCGATACTTAAAAGGATGGGAATGCGTTACAAAATGAGGTTTGAATCGTTGTAAGAGCATGTCTTCTGATGTAAATAAAAGAAATAAGTCAAAATCTTAGGAATTTAGAAATAAATAAATTACTTTAATTATAATTTAACACATTTTTATTTAAATTATACATTTATTCACTTTGCATATCATGTATTCTTATAAGAGTTCGAGTTTGGAACCTCGAGATTCAAGCCATTTAAATCGGTATTTTTATCTACAATTTCTTGATTTCTATTAAACAATTCTCCAAAAGCTAAGGGAGCCATAGCCATGATTTGTATCAAACTGCCGTGATCATGCCCAACACATATTAGGGTGATTTGATTAAATGATCTTTTGAAACCCAAATTTGAAATCTAACCCTTCATTATTTTTTGGTTTGATTTTTACAAAAGTACTTATTTTGTTTTCTTGAAAAAATAATTCTTCTTTTAAGGGACAATGTAAATACATCAAATATAAAAATGTCTTTTTGTCCGAAATGAGTTATTTTTGCAAGAAAAACATGAAAAGGCTATTAGTTAATAGAATTAAGTATTTAACAATCTTTTAACCAAATTTCTTCATATTAAGGAGTTTAGTGACCGTGGCTCTCTCTCCATTATAGACTTTAGGGATAACAGTTTAAAAGGGATAAATCCCAACAAAAATTACAAAACTAATATATTTGATTGAAATCCAAACCCAAGTTTAAAAGACACTTTTGGACAAAAACGCCCTTGGGTATTTAGTTTTAATGTAGGGATGAAACCAAAATGATACTGGACATTTAGTTATCATGTTGGAGATTTATCATACTTTTAGGGACATTTTTCTCGGAAATGAGACATTTCCAAGAGATTAATTTTACAAATAACTTTTGAATTTGTCAATTTCAAACCAATTTCTTAAGTGTCTGTTTGTTTTTTTAATGCTTAATTCTAAATAGTACTTAATAAGTTGTTTGTTTTTAACGTTAGTTACTAAGTGCTATTAGCTCTCTTTCTTAATAGGCAATGGTAGTGTTTCTTGTTTTAAAATATGACTTTTCTAAATAAAAAAAACTAATTTTGGCTTTTTATACTCAGAATTTTTTTTTATAAATTTTAGGAATAAGTCATGAAAAAGTAATTAATATTAGTAAGTATTAAGTTGTTTGTTTTTAACGTTAGTTAGTAAGTGCTATTAGCTCTCTTTCTTAATAGGTAATGGTAATGTTTCTTGTTTTAAAAGATGACTTTTTATAAATAAATAAAAAAACTAATTTTGGCTTTTTATATTCAGAATTTTTTTTTAGAAATTTTAGGAATAAGCCATGAAAAACTTAAAAAACAAAAAAGCTGAATCAGAAAAAAGCTAAAAAAACTAAAGCCAACTGACTTTATAGTCACTGGAAAACAAGTGGAATACTAGCGGAATGAGGCTCACCCCCAACGGTCATATCCCGCTCTACCTACAAAACCTCTGCAGCTTCAATGGCGTCGACTGCCGCGCTTTCAGCGAAAAATCTCATCCAATACTGCAGCGATCACCGCCTCCTCCGTCAGGCGAATCAGCTTCACGCCCGCATCGTTCACTCGTCTCTTACTCCCGACAACTTTCTCGCTTCCAAGCTCATCAATTTTTACTCCAAGTCCAATCATCTTTATGAAGCGCGCAAGGTGTTCGATGAAATACCTGACAGAAACATCTTCTCATGGAACGCTATGCTCATTGGGTACTCCATTCACGATATGCATGGACGTACGCTTAATCTGTTTTCTTCTCTGTTGTCGTCTTATTCCGTGACTCTGAAACCTGATAATTTCACGATTACTTGTGTCTTAAAGGCGCTATCTGTTTTGTTTCCTGACTCAATCTTGGCTAAGGAGGTTCACTGCTTTGTTTTGCGGCATGGGTTTGATTCGGATATATTTGTTTTTAATGCTCTGATTACCTACTACTCGAGATGTGATGATCTTGGTTTTAGCGAGAATCTTGTTTGATGGATGCCGGCAGATGTTATCATAGATTCGATGATTGCAGGAGTATTCACAGTGTGAACATGAAGATTGCAAGTCGTTGTATAGAAAAATGCTAGATTCAACGAGATTGAGACCAAATGGTGTAACGCTGGTCAGTGTTCTGCAGGCCTGTGCACAGTCAAATGATCTTGTTTTTGGGAAGCAAGTTCACCAGTTCATAAGTGAAAGAAAGATTGAGATGGATGTTTCAGCCCAAAATTCGCTTATTGGGTTATATGCGAAATGCGGGAGCTTGGATCATGCTCGAGAACTGTTTAATGCGATGAGTAACAAGGATAGAAATCCGAACAGGGTAGTGCTTATATCCGGGTACATGGCTCATGGGTTTGTTGACAAAGCCATGGATCTTTTCCGGGAAATGAAAGACCCAAGATTGATCAGTACATGGAATGCTGTGATTTCAGGGCTGGTACAGAACAACCGGAATGAGGGTGTTTTGGAACTAGTTCAAGAGATGCAGGAATTTCGGTTTAGGCCAAATGTCGTGACGATTTCTAGCATTCTTCCTGCATTTTCTTGTTTGTCAAACCTTAAAGGAGGGAAAGCAATACACGCATTATGCTATTATTAGGAATAGTTATGCTCATAATAGTTATGTAACTTCTATTATAGATACTTATGCAAAAGCAGGATTTCTTAGAGTAGGGCACAATGGGTTTTTTGATCAAGACAAAGAATGGAGCTTGATAGTTTGGGCTGGCTATAATCTCAGCATATTCAGCTGAGGATGCTAATGCATCCCACTTAAGCTGTTTGCGACATGCTGAGTAATGGAACCAGGCCACAAGCCATGTCACCCTTCACTGCAGTGTTAGCAGCTTGTGCTCATTCTGGTATGGTTGATGAAGCTTGGAAGATATTTGACGAGATGTTTCTAAAACACGGCATTCAGCCGTCTGTTGAGCATTATGCTTGCATGGTAGGAGTTCTAAGCCGAGCTGGAATGATCTATGAAGCAGCAGAGTTCATTTCGAAAATGCCAATTGAACCAAATGCCAAAGTTTGGGGTGCACTGCTCCACGGGGTTTCAGTTTCTGGTGATGTTGAGCTTGGGAAATTTGTTTGCGATCATTTGTTCGAGATGGGCCACGAGAAAACACTGGTAATTATGTCATTATGGCGAATTTGTATTCACAAGCTGGGAAATGGGAAGAAGCTGAAAATGTCAGGGAGAAGATGAACAAAATTGGGTTGAAGAAGATCCCGGGAACTAGTTGGATTGAAACAAGTGGGGGGTTACGAAGCTTTATAGCCAGGGATGTATCAAGTGAAAATCTGAAGAGATGTATGGGATCCTGGAAGGGTTGCTTGGGTTGATGAAAGAAGAAGGGTACGCTTTGTGGGATGAACTCGATGAGGAGTGTGTTTATACTTGAGCATGGAATCATCAACTATCAATGGATTTGCTGCCAATTTAGAATGTACATGATATACAAAGGCCATCATGATTCATGGTGAATGTTTCCTCCAGCAATTAAATACTTTTTATCCAATTGCCCCTTCTTGGAAGTCTACACATGACATGGTATTTTGAGAAATTTAAGAGTTGTTTGCCCGTCTTTCAAGTTAGAGGTGGTGCTTTGTATGTTTGTTAAAACCATTGATATTCGTGACTCAAATATGGTTTCATTTACTTATGCTGAAAAGGAAACAAAAACAAAAATCCTTATTCAGAATACAAATACTATGCTTTCCAACGACGTTTCACGCTATCTTCCTCAACTAGAGATTCTTCAATTAAAAATCGACCTCATGAGACAGGTTAGTAGTTTCCAGGTTTCTCATCTATTTGCTTTATTTTGTGTCTATGCTTACTTTTGCCTTAACCATGGTTTTGTTTTTTTCAGGAAATATTCAATGCTTATATATATATTTCCAGAATTAAAAAACCTCAAGCAATTGTATTGATTGTGGATAGATGGACTAATGATTGTCTTCTTGGATTTCTTGCCATGATCAAGAATTGGGCCAACATGCATAGATTTGTATTGCAGGTGAATGTTGGCATTTCCATTTTTACAGATGGTATTTTCTAGAGTTTCATAATTATATATATATATATATATATATATATATATATATATATATATATATATATATATATATATATATAGATTTAAATAAACACACAATTTTGTCCACACCCTAATTCTTATCCACTGAGCTAGCTGCCTCATTGGCTTTGACAATTATTTATCTATGGTTGATGATTGATTATATAATGAGAGATTTGGTCCATGCAACATTATGCAAGAAGTTCCTTATGAATATAATAGTACATCTTCTTAATGTTGTTAAGAAGCATGATATTCATATTGAATCCAAATCTTACAAGTTTGAACTTTTATGAAAATTGGTTGTTTAACATGGTACTAGAGTTTGGTTTGCGGTCGACCGCTCTTATGCAAATTTGATATCACATTCCGCATTGCATAGTGAGGCCAGCGCCGCGATAGTCGGTGTTTAAAACATATTCGTATTATTTTAAAAAATCCTAACGACCTTGAGCTTTTTAGGAAAATTGGTTGTTTAAAACACCGAACTAGTAGAAAACTCGAATCTTTATTTGATGTACTTGATAATGCATGCATATGGCCAATACTTGACATCTCTTGTTTGATTGTATTTACCTTCAGATCCTTACTATCGCATAAACATAAAAGAAAAAAAAAAGGGCAAGGAGAGATCTGAGGGAGGTAGTTGAAATTGCAGGTTATTGTCATTATAACTGTGATTTTGAGCTTGTTATGTCGCGACGGGTTTACAGGAGTTAAGTGGGTTAGGTCGCGGCTTGGTCTCCTTGTGTCGCAATAGGCTCCTCTGTGTCGCGATAGGAGGCGCGGCATGTGCGCGTGCAGGAAGGCTTGTCATGCGCGGCGTGATGCTACGTCGGCTCGCGGGCCTGGTGCGTGGTCGCGACAGGAAACTCTTTATTGCAATGCCACCCCTACAAACCCTGTCGCGATTATTGAAAATGCTATTGCATTAGAGAAAGTTATTAATATTGATGCTCACAATCCAGATCTAGAAATCGAGTTGGAAAGTGAGGATGAGTTGGTGTTTGGGCAAAGAAAGCTTCGGAAAAGAGTTGCTGTAAGAAAAAGTGCTGAGCAATTGAGAACACAGGTACCTGAGGAAGTTGAGACAGTAATATTGTAATCTTGGGTAGGGGAATGGTTTTAGAATTATTATTATTTATTGTATTTATTATTATCAAGTATTTATTTATTTGTATTTGTATTTATAAATTTATTAGAATGTTAACACAAATATTATATAAATGAATAAATTAAAAGATATATATATTTAAAAAAAAATATTTGGGTTGGATACAATAATCATTTTATTGAAAGATTAACTTTCTCAAAATTTAGATAAAAATTTATTTTTAGATAATATATTAATTTAAAATATATAATGAAGATGGTTTTTCTATGATATTTTTTAAACCAACTAAAATAAATTAAGTATCGATTAAAAATAGTATCAAATATTATAAATATACTTTTAGGTCCACTTTAAAAAATAATACCATAATCAAAATAATTTTTATCTAAATTTTGGAAAATAAATTTTTAAATAAAAATGATTATAGTATCTAGCAATTTTTTTATTAAAAATATATCTTTTAATTTATTCAATATTTGTATAACATTCTAAACTAATCCTACTGCAGTTCAAAAAAATTATAAAAAAAATAAAATTATTATGATGAATAATTTCTCTTTCTTAATTTATTTTGAAAAAAAAATACCATAAGAAAAAATCATCTTTATTATAAATGTTAAATTTATATATATTATTTATAAAATTAAATTTTCATTTCCAAGTTTAACTAAAAAATAATGATCTATGTAACTAAAATCATTTTAATTTTATCTAATTTTTAAATAAAAATTAAAAATTAAAAGTGAAAGGTTAGGATATTAAGTTGGAAGGTAGATAGATGTTGTCCGCATGTTGTTTCCGATTGGTAAAACGATCAAAGTTTAAAAAAACAAGACATCCAGGGTGCGGATTAGGTTGATGCCGGTGGAGAGCTTGATTCTTACATTGTAACAAAAAAAAGAAGTCGAAAGATAAATAACCACTTATAACGGCGAATATCACGACGATTAGAAAAGTACTTGTTTTTCATTTTTCGGACGGTTAGTTTGAACATTTTAAAATAAAGGGGACAAATGTCAAAAACGTATTAAAGTGGGAGAGAGGCTAAGATCGCATTATTCTAACTTTGAAATCCAAGTAGGCTTCTAGTCATTTATTTATTATGGATTAATCAAATCGAGCAAATTAAAAATTGTTATTGCTTTCCATTTGGAAGCTCCTGGCAGCACATAATATTATGTCATAAAACAACGCTGCGGCACAACCATTTCCATAGCCAAACCATCAGAAATGGAGAATCAAATAAATACACAGTTCATTTCAAAATAAAAAATCTTTTAAAAAACCCATTAAATTCTTGTAAGGTTTCTAAAGTAGAAAAAACCAGAACCCACATGGACCGTGGGCCTATTTGGATAAGAATAATAGGCTTAGTTTTATTTGAGTCACTAATTTCATAACTCGACCCTCTAAAAGTTTGGGTTAAAGTGAGCCAACTCACCAGGTTTAACCCATTTTTCTGGCTCTAAATTTACAATGTAAATTTAGCACTCAACAATTTCATAACATAACATTAATAAGGACACAATAACTCAGTGCATCATTCTATTATATTTTAGATAACTAAGTTAGAATTTTTAATATTATCAGCCCATACACCCCGGACAACAATTATTATTGTGATCATCAGATGTAATTTCAATAATCTAAATTTTGTTTTAATTTTCTTCAATATCTCACACACAATAAATTTTTTCATATTTTTACATTAACTCTTCTTTTCAATTAGGTTGTAATTTTAACCATTAAACATCTTTCCTTTTAAATAAAATGGAAATGGATATGGTATGATTTCTCTATCACAAGTATTTCACCTCATAAAATCATCCATTATAAAACTTCATAATCTTTTACTTCAAAAAGAACTAATCTCACTCTGAATTGGATGAAAATGAAATTGTGCTCTTCATCATGAAATTAAGTAAAGAGGTTATAAAAATACATAATTTTTTTTTTTTAAATTTTAGTTAATTAACTTTAATATCATAAATTCAAGAATAAAGAAAACTATATAAACATTAACAAATCATAAAAGATAGAAAGGTGTCCATAGCAATCATCAATGTAAACTTTCAAATGTATAAACCTTGGGCCTAGTCAAAGATTACAAAAAACCAAGTAATTGAAAAGCTAGTGGACCCTTTTTCTTGAGTAGGGGCAATAATTAAGGTGCCCAAATTTCATATTCATTCATTTATTTAGTGCATGTTTGTTTTTTGACTTTTACTAAAAGCTAAATAGCTTTTAGGATTCAATTATTTGTTTTTTAAAATTTTTCATTACTTATTATTAAAAATTTTAAATTTTTTTTTAAAAAAAATGAAAATGTTGTTTCTATTCGAGAAAAAGTTATATTCATGAACGAAAAAGAACTTCACTATTGACAAAGAGAAGAGTTAACAGCCTTGTATTCTTGGGATGTGAGGGGGGTTTGGGACGAGGTGACCACAAATCAGGCCTGGCCGTTTATTCCGATTAAACTTGTCCCATTTAAAAAATTAAACAGGGTGGGTTAACGAGGATGAGAAAATTCATAAACCCACACCGTTTACATTTGATTTTTGTTTTTGTTTTTAATTTTTATATTTGTTTTTTTATTTTTATTATATTAAAATTAACATATTTTATAAAAAATAAAAATATTATAATTTTATAGATTATTATCAAAAAACATTCTAATAATAATAATTATTTATATTAAAGTATAAAATAAAATAACTAAAAAATATTTTAAAATATAGTTGGGGCGGGGCCAGAATATGATAGAACTCTTTAAAAACTTGATTACGATTCGCAGCTTCAAATCTCATTAAGGATGGGACAGTTTGGGACAGTTTGCAACTGAAATAACATTAGTGTTGTCATCCTTACTCATTACTCAATATTAAAAAACAAATAACTTAATACTTAATGCATTAAGTACTATTTAATATTAAATTAAAAAAAAATTATATTTAGCATTAAGTAAAAAAAACAAACATCACCTTAGTGTCTAGGAATAAAATATTAAAACTTAGGATATAAATGCAACAGAGTTATGAAACTCATATTGATCTTACTTGACTACACATTCTAAATACCCAAAGATTAATGAAAATTTACAGTCTAAATACCCAAATATTTACTAAAATTTAAATTCTCTTTAGTTTATGCCCTCATAATAAGATGTGGATACCAGAAGCCCACTTTTGTATCATTTGAGTTCGCAATCAATAACTATGTTGTGAATTAACTAGATTTATGAAAGTAAATTTAAATTTATTCAAATAAATTTCATATATTCTCAATTTAAAGAGTTGGATAAAAAGCAATCATTTTACTTATTTTTAACTACTTCTGTAGGCTAGTCTTTGAGAATAATGCCTAGAATATTATAAAAATCGTAATAATTTTATCTCTAATTTTTCTTTACCAAAGTTACTAGTGCCTTCCAATTTAGTATCTGTTGTTGAAAAGTTAAACTGATCAAACCCTAAGATCAACAATGCATAATCATTAAAATTATAAACATTTATACATGAAAATATACACGAATCAGATTGGAGATGAGTAGACTAATCCTTAACAAGTGGTTTTTAACTTCCAAATTACAGCAGAATTCTGAAGAGAGTTTCCTCGATTTCTCTCTTTTCTTTGAATGAATGAGTGATTAGAAGAAGGAGCGAAATCTCGTTGGTGGGGACCCAGATCCCCTTTTATGTTAGGAAGTGATGTTTCGCCCAGCGTCGGCCTGCAGTATTATTTTCTGTTTTGGCCTATCAACAAAACAGAAAAGCAAAATGTCTCTACGCATTGTTATTTGAGGACCCTCTTAACCTTGATGCATAAAAGCCTATGAAATATAAAAAATGATAGATCACTTAAAATAAAGGCTTAAAATATTATTTGGATGCACAACACATAATGGTTACATATAAGCCCACTAATGGGTTAAATAACCCAACAATCTCCCACTTGGGCTATATGTACAACTTTATAATTATGTATTGCAATGAATAAACATATGAGAACCAAACCTTATTACCCAAAACATGCATCAAGAAACCAATCCAGTCCATCATTTGTATCAACACAGGATCATAGCGGCCTTTGTCACACTTGTTGTAACTAGACCTATCAATGGTTACATGTATTGATATGATTGAATGACAAAGATCACAATGTGGATGTGTAGCATGGAAATTACATGTAATGTGATCTTATGTAAACCCCCACATGTCTAAATATCAATAATCGTTCAATTAGTTTTACCTATTAAATCAAAGTATAATAATGATAATATACAATAATTTGCATAAATCATAGAAATAAACGTTTTGGGGTTAAATAACATTAAGAAATGAATTCGAACGTTGAAAAACCTTAGAGTAGTCCACATAGGCGAATTTGAGAGTGTAGTGGCAAGCGTAATTTTGAAAAACCAAAAGTACCTAATGAACGGTAAAAATCAGGTACGCTAGGTTTAAAACCCTTTCCACTCCATTTCTCTCATTTTCTTTGACTTCTCTCACCCACACCGCTGGAACCCTAGGAACCGGTGAGAGGAAGAAGGAAGGGAGTCGGGATCAGCTCAAGATCCCCATACAAACCAAGGATTAAAGAGTGGGGTTTCTCGATTCACTTACATTGAGCTAGGGTATGTATATGTACGTTTGGGGCTATAAATGCCATTTTTCTAGGCAGTACGAGCATTCTCCTCTATGCGATGGGAATGAAGAATTTATTCTTAAATGTGTTCTTTGGGGATTGATTTCTAACTCCTAGTGATTTGTGTGAGTAGAAAAATAACGTGGGTATGATCTCTTGTATTTTCTAACTATTTCTTAAATTGTTTTATGATTGTTTGTGGATTCTTAGAAGTTTTTCCGGTAAATTGGAGATATATGGAATGATTGGTTGTGAGATTGTGGGTTGGTAAAATAAAATTTATGGTATGGTGATTGAGGAATCCAGTAGGGGATTCAACTATATTGTGGAAGTCGAAATATTTAATGGGGATCGAAATATATGGTGATGGATTCTTATATAGTATGGGGATTATTATATAGTATGGGAGATTTTTACGTAACATGGGGGATTTTTATATAATATGGGGGATTCTACTATAGTGATCACTGCCAGAGTCCGATTCACTCGGACATGTTTTCGTTTCAAAAGAAAAAGAAATTTCTTCGATTTCGACTCACTCGGGAATGATTTCCTAATAGGGATTCTTATATAACATGGGGGATTCTTATTTAGTATAGGGGATTTTAATATAGTATGGGGGGATTATAGTATGGGATTTTACGTAACATGGGATTTTTATATAGTATGGGGGATTCTATAGTGGTCGCGCCGATTCGACTCACTCGGTTTGTTTAGTTAAAGAAAAAAGTACCGATTCGACTCACTCGAGAATGATTTTCTGCAGGGATTATATAATGGGTTTCACATATTCAGATTAATAAATGTGCAGATTACCTGTATGTGTATATTATAGTAGATTCACATATAAGGATGTAACCTATACTCAGAGGTTCCTTATAAGGATGTGAAAACCCTACTATAAATGAGAGGTTCCTTATAAGGATGCTGAACCTATACCACCTACTCAAAGAGGGTTTCATATAGGATGCTTGAAGAAACCTTACTATGATATATAAGAGATTCCTTATAAGGATGCTCGACCTATACCTATACTCGAAGGTTCCTTATAGGATACTTGAAAACCTTACTATGATATGTCAGAGTTCCTTATAAGGATGCTCAACCTATACTGAGAGGTTCCTTATAAGGATGCTTGAAAACACTATGATATATGAGGTTCCTTATAAGGATGCTCAACCTATGCCAAGGGTTCCTTATAAGGATGGCAGAAAACTTCTTATTATGATGAATGAGAAGTTTATTGTAAGGATGTTTGAGAAACAAAAATAACGGTTGGAAATGGTATTTGGTGAAAATGTTTATAATTTTGTTTACTTGTTGCTCGAGTGTACATTTCCTTACATGTTTTCATATAAACTTGAGATCTATTTGCAATGTCATTGTTTTATGTAAAATGATACATCTATGATATATTGCAAAAATGAGACCGACTATTTCATACTTTTCTAAACCTTGTTGGAGTTTGGGAGGATTTTCCCTACGAGCTTTGTGCTCACCCCCTGCCCACATCCTTTTCGGATTTTACCTTCCAGGGAGGTGGTAGGGTGAGAACCCGCGCGTGGGAGGCCTCACCGAGGGGAATCTAAATCCCGAGGAGAACATGTAGAGCTATCAGTTTCTTTGTACTAGACTAGAAAAAATTATTTTGAAACCATGTAAAGTCTAGTATTTTGTTATTCCGCTGCGTTATCATAGTTTAATTCTTTGGAAATGTAAATGCCATTGTTGGGCATATTCTTTTGTTATTGTGGCCATGACTTGGCTTAGTCTTTTGGAAGGTTATTGTGGGTATTTCATATGGTGAATGGAAATCTTTTGGGATAATATTGTAAATATTTGTGGATAAATGAGCCCCGATGTGGGTGATGTATTATGAGCTGCGGGTTGTGTTTGGGTGAGCTCTAGAACAAAGGAGACTCTGCTGGTCTGATAAATTAAGGACCCCGGTCATTTATGAATTTTATTAGTGCTCTCATGGGGTAAATGGTTGTTAGTATGTAATGACGTCCCAAGGGGTATTTGGGGTGTTACAAAGTTGGTATCAGAGCTTAGGCATTAGGTCTTACATGGGAGCTGTAGGTTATGGGGTACCACTATGGAGAGAGGATTAGGATGGGTAAGATGGTCAATTTTAATTAGGATGTCTTTTACACCAAGGAACAAAAATTGTGAATTGATGTGCAGAATGGACGGTTGACTAGCACAAATTAATTGTGGACTTGATTGCTATAGATTTGAAGGGGTATGATGTATATTCGGGATGAACTTGCTGTCCACTTTCCGGGCAGTGATGGATTGTTTTCTCAAGCGAATCACACTCCAGTTACGAGGAGGGGTAGTTTTCAGTAAGGCGGGAAGCCACTTGAGTTTCTTAGCTAGCTTGATTGGAGAGGAGAAGGATAAAGACCCTAAGAGGGCGGTGTTAGTAATATCGGATTTCCCGAATGTCTTCCCAGATGAACTACGAAGGTTACCCCCACAAGAAGATTGAATTCAAGATTGATCTACATCCCAGGGAACCGAACCCATATCCGTTACCTGCAGTATGGAACCTTTGGAGCTAAAGGAGTTAAGGAAGCAATTGGACTAATTGTTGAATATTGGGTTTATCCGTCTAAGGACCTCACCTTGGGGAGCCCCAGTCCTCTTCGTAAAGAAGCATGGTGAAACCCTTCGGTTATGCACGGACTACAGATATGCTTAAATTAAGTTGGCGATTGAAAAATAAATACCCTTTACTAGAATAGAGGACCTGTTGATCGGTTGAGGGTTCTAAATATTACACCAAGGTCAGTCTGCGTCTGAGGTACCATCGATTCACCCGAATCGAGGAGGAGACATTCTAGACTATTTTCGGTACCGTGTGTCATTTCGAGTACAGTGTCTTTGTTTGGATTATTCTTGCATGGCTTTCATGAATTTGATGCACGGTATTTCGTATGTCACAGATCAATTTGTCATTGTGTTCATTGATGACATACTAATTTATTCACGGACACCCGAAGAACATGAACGCCATCTCACAATTGTGCTCCAGACTTTGAGGGAGCATAAGTTGTAATGCTAAGATGAGCAAATCACGAGTTTGGATGAAGAAGGTGAGAAATTCCTTGGCCATGTGGTGTCGAGCAGGTGTAGTTGTTGACCCACTTAAGGTGAGGCGGTGATGAAGTGGGAACCAGAAGAATGTGACGGTATGTAACACTACGGAGCAGGCTACTATTGGAGGATTTGTGGAGGGGATTCTCTAAGCTTGCAATGCCAATGACTCGACGAAGGAGAGAAATTCTTGTGGACTCCGGAGTGTGAACTTGTTTTCACACTTTGAAGGAAGAAAGTGACAAGCCCTTGTCCTTATTATTCCAAACGGTGGGAAGAATCCCGAGGTGTACCTTGATGCTTCTCTGAGGCTTGGGATGTGTCTTAATGCAGGGGGAAGGTAGTTGCCCATGGCTCGAGCGACTTAAGACTCGTGAAGCGAGAACTACCCCACTCATGACTTGGAACTAGCCGCCGTGGTTTTTGCTCTAAGTTGTCGAGGTGCTACTTGTATGGGGAGAAATTCCAAGTGTATTCGGATCAAAAGAGCCTTAAGTATATCTTCACACAAAAAGACTTGTATCTTTGGCAAAGGAGGTGGGTTGAGTACCTGGAAGACTATGATTTTACACTCAACTATCATCCGAAAAAGGCAAATGTAGTTGCAGATGCACTTAGCAGAAAGTCTCGGGGTGAACTCAATGTTCCAATAAGTAAATGGAAGTTGAAGGATGCCCTCAGAGATTTTCAGAATCATATGGATCGGAGAAGGTGAATCTCGACCATGCATATTCAATCTAGTAGCTCAGCCATTTAGCCCCGGCCGAAGGATCGTGACGTTGGCGAAGAGGCAAATGAGTTGGAAGCTATCTGAATTGGGACTGGAGAGTGAGATGGTTGAGAATTGGGCAATAATTAATGATGAGTTACGGTTTCGGGGAAGGTTATGTGTACCCGACCATGATCGGATCAAGGAAATTATTAGATACATCGTTCAAGTTCTCAATCCGTTCGGAGTAACAAAATGTATAGGGACATGAAGCGTGATATTGAATTGGAAGGGGAATGAAAAGGGATGTAGCTAGATACATTTCAAAATGTGATGTGTCGACAAGTAAAGATTGAGCACCAACGGCCGGAGGATTACTGCAGATCCTTGCCTATCCGGAGTGGAAGTGGGATCATCACCATGGACTTGCCGTATTTGGTTTTCCCCGGGACCGCACGAGAGCGTAATGTCGTATGGGTTATTATTGATGGGCTTCATGGGATTCGCTCATTTCACGGGTATGAAGACCGCGGACACAACGAGACTCACGAGGCCAACTCTATATCCGTGAGATTGTTAGATTGCATGGAGTTCCACTCTTTATCGTGTAGGATCGTGATTCCCGGTTTG
Organism: Tetrastigma voinierianum; assembly: GCA_016808115.1. Lineage (NCBI taxonomy): Eukaryota > Viridiplantae > Streptophyta > Magnoliopsida > Vitales > Vitaceae > Tetrastigma > Tetrastigma voinierianum. Next base: position 64,620 of record JAEQBH010005829.1, read on the forward strand.
TGGCATGGTTCTGGCAAAGTCTACAAAAAGCAATGGGGACAAAGTTACATTTTAGCATAGCTTTTCATCCCTAAACAGATGGCGATCCGAAGGGCCAAATCCCTGAGCCGTGGAAGACATGTTACGTGTTTGCATGTTGGACTTCAAGGGAAACTGGAGTAACCATTTGCTGTTGGTAGAATTTGCGTATAACAATAGCTATCAGGCAAGTATTGGGATGGCACCTTATGAGGCATTGTATGAAAGGCCATGTAGATCACCGACATGTTGGTTAGAAGCGGGCGAAGTAGCTGTTTAGACCGAAGGTGTTCGGGAAAACTACAAAAGAAGATTGACCCATCAGGAAGACTACGCAGGCGCAAAGTAGACATAAAAGTTATGCGGATGAAACCAGCGAAGACCCTTGGAGTTTCAGAGGGGATTATGTATTCCTCAGGTGTCCCTAAAGGAGTGTTTTAGATTTGGCAAAGAAAGGAAAGTTAGCACCAAGATATATTGGACCATTTGAAGTGATCAAAGTGGTAGGCAGGGCGTATTGGTTGCATTACCGCTCAGTGGTCCGAAGGGTGCATGACATTCACGTATCAATGTTGAAATGTCTATCGGATGCAATGCGGGTCGTGAAAGCATGGAAGATATAGAAGTCCAAGATGGGGTAACATATAGGGAACATAGGTGAGAGTTCTTGATACCAAAGAAAAGGTCTTAGCAAATCATTCGACTAGTGAAAGTTTTGTGTAACACCATGGTGAAGAAATTTTTATGGGAACTTGAGCTAAATACGAGAAGTACCCGCATTTATTAAACTACTAGAGGTAAGTTTCGGGCGAAACTTTCTTTTAAGAAGTGGATTGTAAGCCCCACATATCTAAATATCAATAATAGTTCCAATTAGTTTTACCTATTAAATCAAAGTATAAGAATGATAAATATAAAAATGGTTACATAAATCATAGAAATAAACGTTTTAGGTTAAAATAACATTAAAAAAGAAATGAATCAGGAACGTCAAGAAAAACATAGAGGTAGTCCTATGGTAGAATTTGAGAGTGTGTGGCAAGCGCCAATTTTGAAGAAAAACAAAAATACGTAGAACGGTAAAAATCAGGGCCTTGGTTTAAAACCCTTTTTTACTCCATTTCTCTCATTTTTCTTTGACTTCACTCTCACCCCACACCCTTTGGAACCCTAGGAACCGGTAGAGAGGAAGAAGGAAGAGAGCGGTCGAGTTCAAGATCCCATTACAAACCAAGGATTAAGGTGGGGTTTCTCATTCCCTTACATTGAGGCTAGGGTATGTATATATGTACGTTTGGGGCTATAAATGCTATTTTTAAATTACGATACGAAACCATTCTCCTCGTACGTGGGAATGAGGAATTTATTCTTAAATGTGTTCTTTGAAGTTGATTTCTAACTCCTAGTGATTTGTGTGAGTAGAAAAAATAACGTAATTATGATCTCTTGTATTTTCTAACTATTTCTTAAATTGTTTTATGATTGTTTGTGGATTCTTAGAAGTTTTTCCGATAAATTGGAGATATATGGAATGATTGGTTGTGAGATTGTGGGTTGGTAAAATAAAATTTCTGGTATGGTGATTGAGGAATCCAATGGGATTCAACTGCTGTTGTGGGGGAGTCGAGAGCATATTGTGGGGATCAAATATACTGGTGATGGATTCTTATATGACATGGGGGATTTTAATATAGTATGGGGGGGATGATTATATAGTATGGGAGATTTTTACGTAACATGGGGGATTTTTTATATATTATGGGGGATTCTACTATGGTGATCACGCAGTCCGATTCCACTCGGACATGTTTCGTTCAAGAAAAAAATTTTAACCGATTTCGACTCACTCGGGAATGATTTCCTAATGGGGATTCTTATATAACATGGGGGATTCTTATTTAGTATAGGGGATTTTAATATAGTATGGGGGGAATTATTATATAGTATGGGAGATTTTTACGTAACATGAGGGATATATAGTATGGGGGATTCTACTATGGTAGTTGCCGATTAGACTCGCTCGGACTGTTTCGGATTAAAGAAAAAGAACACTTCGATTCCGACTCACTCGGGAATGATTTTCTTTATAAGGATTTTTATATAATATGGGGGATTTTTACATAACCTAGGAGATTATTAAATAGTATGGGGGATTTTTTTACATAACATGGGGGATTGTTATATATATGAATGAGAGGTTCCTTGCTAAGGATGCTCGGCTTTATGCTGAGGTTCCTTATAAGGATGGCAGAAACCCTACTATTATAAATGAGAGGTTCATATAAGGATGCTCAACCTATACCTATACTCAAGAGGACTCATATAAGGATGCTTAGCTGCTACTATGATATATGAGAGGTTCCTTATAAGTATGCTCAACCTATACCTATACTCAAGAGGTTCCTTATAAGGATGCTTGAGAAACCCTACTATGATATATGAGAGGTTCCTTATAAGGATGCTCAACCTATGCTCAAGAGGTTCCTTATAAGGATGGCAGAACACTACTATGATGAATGAGAAGTTTATTAGTAAGGATGTTTGAAACAAATAGCAGTTTGGAAATGGTATTTGGTGAAATGTTTTATAATTTTGTTTACGGCGTTGCTTTCCAGTGTGTTACATTTACTTACGTGTTTTCATATAAACTTGAGATCTATTTGCAATGTCATTGTTTTTCTATAAAATGGTACATCTATGATATGTTATAAAAATGGGGCCGACTGTTTTTCATACTTTCTAAACCTTGTTGGAGTTTGGGGATTTTCCCTACGAGCTTTATACCCCCTACTTACATCCCTTTTCAGATTTTACCTTTGAGGAGGTGGTAGGAGCTGAGGAACCCGCGCATTGAGAGGCCCCACCCGAGGGGAATCTTAATCCCGAGGAGAACATGTATAGCTATCAGTTTCTTTGTACTAGACTAGAGAAATTATTTTGAAACCATGTAAAGTCTAGTATTTTGTTATTCATTTCAGCGTTATCATAGTTTAATTCTTTGGAAATGTAGAAATGCCATTGTTGGGCATATTCTTTTTGTTATTGTGGCCATGGCTTGGCTTAGTCTTTGGAAGGTTGTGTGGGTATTTCATACGATTGAATGGAAATCTTTTGGGATAATATTGTAAATATTTTATCGATAAATGGGCCCAATATGGGTGATGTATTATAATTGCACAGGTTGTGTTTTTGGGTGAGGCTCCTCGAACAAAGGGACTGCACTTGAATTTTGTTAAATTAAGGACCCCCGGTCATTTATGGATTTTATTACTGCTCTCATGGGGTAAATGGTTGTTAGTATGTAATGACGTCCCAAGGGGTATTTGGGGTGTTACATCTTAACATGCCTATTTCCAACTGGTCCAACTGGTCCAACTTTATTCTTTAGTAAGATCAAACCAAAATTAGTTTAGAGTATCAATAAAACAGAGCCGAAATTTTCTGCTTGAGACATAAACACCTCAAAAATATTTACAACTGAAATATCTGGAAATATATCTATAACAAAAGCATCTCAAATACAAACTCCACTAAAGTGAATATCTCATTACAATATATGACACCATGCAACGGTATGCGATGAAACAGCAGGTGCTTAACCCTTTAGTAAGAGAATCAACATTCATGAAGTTTGTACCAATGTGCTCTATAGACAAGCGGCCATTACATTTCTTTCTTTAACAACAGAAACTTGATGCCAATGTGCTTCGACTTTGAAGAGCTTACATTTGTTGTTAGAATACTCTTCTTCGAGTTATTGTCACGATATAACTTTAATGGTCTTTCAATCCCTTTCTACAACGACCAGTGACCGAAGTTTAGCGACCATATCCCATGGTTGGAGGCCTCATAGCAAGCTATAAACTTTGCTGCCATAGTTGAGGAAGCTATAAGTGTCACGTTTTGGCACTCCTCAGGAATATAACTCCTCGACTAGCATGAAGGCATGGCAGTGTGGATCGGTTTGCTATCTTGACATCCCGTAATCAGCTCGGAATACCCAGATCTCTAAACTATCAGATCTATGATACATGAGCATAAAATCTTTTGTTCTCTTTAAGTATCGCATGACCGTTTGGTTGCTTTCCAATGGTCAACTCCAGGGTTACTCATATATACCTTGACATACTGACTATGGTCTGATATGCGGGCCAGCGTCACATCTTGAGCATACGCTAAGACTCCCACGACCGATGTGTAGGAATCTTTGCATTTCCTCAATTTCAAAGATTATTTTTGGGCATTGGTGAGACTAAGCTTGTCTCCTTTAGCTCTGGTAGTATCTCAGGATGAACAATCCTTCGTGCGGGAATCTATCCCGACACTTTTTCGATGCCAGCTCTTTTGTTGTGTGAAGAATACCTTGAGAAGCGATCTCGTATTTGTATACCTAATACAAAGAGGCATTCCCAAGATCTTTCATCTCTAAAATTCTTTGAGAGAAATTTCTCGATTCGTCTGATAAACCTATATCAGCCCTCTTGCTTGATAGAATATCATCGACATATAAAATCGGGGAAGATCGTTACTCCGAACTTATGATGTCATGTAATCTTCAACCAAATTTACCTCAAACCATTGGAGTAATAACTTGTGATGAAACATGATACCATTCACGGGAAGTCTGTTTTGAGACCATAGATGGATTTCTTTAATTACAAACCATCGACTTTGGGATCCCCAGGATACAAAATTTTTTGAGGTTGTACCATATAATAGTTTCAATGTTACCATTGAAAAGAAGCATTTGTCTTTATCATCTGATGTAAACCTAAATCAAATGAGCCACAAATGCCATTATAATCCTAAAGGAATCTTTTGAAGAAAGCGGAGAGAAAGGTTTCCTTATAGTACATTCTGCCTTTTGAGTGAAACCACTGCGGCTAGCAGGCTTTATATCTTTTTCAGGCATTGCCATTGAATCCCTCTTGGTTTGAATATCATTTACAACCAATAGGTTTTGATCCGCTAGGCAATTCAATAAGATCTAAACGTCGTTATCTTCCATGGATTTCATCTCATCCTTCATAATAATCCACTTGTGAAATTAAGACTTTAAACTGCTTTGAAAGGTGATTGGATCATCTTACGCTGAGTTATCAACATCATGTTCTTGAATAAATGAATATAATCATTAGAATCACACTTCTCCTTTCTTGTGGATCTCCTTAATGGCACTTCTTGAGGTTGTTGAGTTTTGTACTATAGGTTCTTGAGGAGAACTTCATTATTATACTTGTCTTGGAAGCATGCATCTTGAACAATATCAGGTAAATAACTTGATCAATGTTGTTTTGTCTTGGGAAGAACTCCATTGTTGTCTTGTGCCATAATAACATCTTGAGAACGATGTTAGGTAAAATAGCTTGAGAATTGTCAAGGCAATATTAGGATAAAAAACAACACAGTATGAGAACTTGATCACGATTCTCTTGTTCTTCTTGAAAACAACACTCCTTCGTTATCTTCCTTCAAACTCAACATCCTCTCGAAAGAATGCCATTTCCAGTCTCAAATGATGATCTAATAGTGGGATTATAAAATTTAAAGCCAGAAACGTTAAACCTGTAATAAAGTATGAGTGGCATTTAACACAGTCAATTTCTTTTCATTTGGCCTATAGGCCGTGCGACTAAACGACCCCAAACATGTAAGTGCACAATGCTAGGCTTCTTTCCAGTCCACAACTCATAAAGGTTTTAGCTCACGCTGCCATTTTTATTAAGAATGTAGCTACGGTCTTAAGCGCTTCTCCCCAAAGCAATTCAGGTAAAGATGAATGACTAATCATACTTCTTACCATGTCTTGAAGTGTTCGATTTAATTCTACGCAGCACCATTCATACTGAAGCTTACCCGACATTGTGTATTGCGGGCGATCCCATTCAACTAGGAAGATAGCGAAAGGTCTAGACGTTGTTCTCTTGAGCCATCATATCTACATAGTACTGCCACCACGTCGGATTTGACAAACTTTAATCATTACAAGCACACTTGAGTTAGTTCAACTTGTTTAAGAGTCTTGAACACGTCTAAACTTTGAGACTTCTATGGAATCAAATATAGGAACTATCTTTTTCTTTGAGCAGTCATCAATAAGAAAATAATAAAATACCGTTAAACCATTCCAAAAGCTATGGGAATGGTCGCATATCTCGATATGAATTAGTTCTAGACATCTGTACATCTGTGGCACCTAATTTTCTTGCACCTCTTATTTGTTTCCTTTAATGCACTCAATGAAACTTGAAAATCTCATCTCCCAATTAGTCCAGGAAATTTCATCGACACAAGCCTTTGAATTCTTTGTTTAGAGAAATGGTCTAATCGCTTGCGCCATAACATTATAGAATCCTTATCAATTAATTTACGTTTATTTTACATTATACTTGTATACAAGGTTTCATTAAATAAGGCAATAGTTTCCAACAAATAAAAGGTTGTCATGCCTGAATAGAGGCAGTACCAATAACATTTGAATTTAAAAGACCAAATTTAATTTCAAATGAACAATAATATCTAGATCTGTCCATATAAATTGAAATCAAAATTCCATCTAGTTGATTACAACATAAGTTTCAACTAAATCGAATAAACGATTTTAATAACAACCTCTGCTCTCCTTTATTGCCTCACACTTTGTAGTTTGCCATAGCCCACATAGATGAATCTTCAAAATCATTTGCGATTCGACTCCAAAGGTATAACTCTGAGAAATACTTATGATGTGCTGAGAATCTACCCTGCAAGTATGACTAGTGAAGGTGTAGTGCCGGAGACAAACTAAGTGAAGAGTACCTTTCTTAATCATGGCTTAACAAATTTGGGACACTCTTTCTTCATGATGACTGCTTTCTTCTAAAATAACAAGTGAATTCCTATCTTTAGTCTTTCCTTCATGCCTTGGATATACCTTCTATAGTGTCTTTGTTAGAGGTCTTTTAGCTCTCTTCCTTTTCTTCTTACAGAGACGTTAATGCTAAATGAGCTACTGCATCTTATCTTTCTTTATCCTTTCCTCTTCTTGCACACAATGAGAAATAAGCTCATTCAAGGTCCATTTATCCTTTTGAGTATTATAACTCACAATGAATTGACTGAATTGTGCAGGAAGAGATATAAGAACTAAATGCACAAGCAAGTCATTTGACAATTGTAACTCAAGTGCTTTTAGTTTTCCAGCAATGTTAGACATTTCCATTATATACTCCCTTATGTTCTCCTTGTTTGTGTATTTCATGCCAACAAGTTTTCTTAAAAGAGTACTGTTACCGCCTTTTCATTTTTGGCAAGACTTGCTCTATATCAAGAAGAAATTTCTAGCATCGCTCTCGGTGATAGATCCTCGGCGCTTGCGGGAGTGGCGTTTTATAAACATTAGACTCAAGCGATTGGGCCAGTTCCCACTTCTCAATCATCAGCCTCATTGAGGTTTCCGGAGTAGAAAGTAGGCGTTCCATTCTTTAATATTTGGAGTCAATTCCATACAACCGAGAACAATTTCGTTCTCTTTCCAAATCTTGAAATTGCTCCCAGTGAGCATGGGAATTCCATTAACTTGACGAGATAGATTTGCGTAACTTAATAGGCTGCGTGAGAATAGAAACAAATAAACATGCTCACATAAGTTCCAAAGCCAAAATCAAATAATAAATTCAAATGCAAGTAAAAAAAAATCTCATTCAAGATGTTAGGCACTCACAGTAATGTCTTGTCTTTGAGACCAAAACATTAGCAAGTAATTGATGTCTTGTTGTAGAAGTGGTCAAACACGATATCTTTACGGTCAAAATAATGGAATATTCCTTTGGGTATATTCATCATTACTATCTGAAAACCAAATGCTCATCACATGTTGATCACCACGAACGTACATAGAGCGGTCAAATATTAATTAATTTTCCTTTAGGCGATTAATATTCATGATATCTGCTGCGCTCTTTGTCTGCATTTTGAATCAAATCAACTTTTTCACAAGAGAGTCACGTTGGTGACATGTTGCTATAATTAATTCAATTCAAGAATGTATAAATATATACAAGATTTGAATTTAAAATTATACCAAATATTTATATTTGTGTATGTAATTTAGAGGAACAACATAAAAATATTAAAACACGTACTATTCCCATTTTAAGAGTTCTCTAGAAATCAGAACAAAATGAGCACATAGAGCGAAAATTCAACGAAATGTTTAGAATCATGAATCTACTTGATTATCTAGTTACATTTGCCAAATATCGATGTGCATCACAACCACTTATGATTGCAATATTTAATAGTACTTGAAAGGACTTGAAATTCTAATATCATGCCAGAGGCACATGCAAAAAATTGTGGGTTAGTGTTTGATCCACAAACACACCCCCATCTCAGTAGCAGATATTGGTGGTGTAATAGTGCCTTTATATATATATATATATATGTAGGGCCCCACCCTGACCCCTCCGACGAGGGTGGTCCCACTCACGGGCTATCGAGGCATGTCCCTTTGCACTTTTCTTCCATCCGTGAGAGCTGAACCCGGGCAAGGACATATAAGTAGAACCTTTCGCTACCAACTGAGCTTATATATATATATATATATGTAAGGGCCCCACCCCCTGACCCACTCCAGACGGTGGTCCCTCCACGAGCTATGGGGCATGTCCCTTTGCCCTTTTCTTTTTCGCCTCATGTGAGGCTCGAACCCCCGAGAATGAGGGCGTCTTGGAAATGGGGGCTCTGCACCACCGGCGGAGCTGGCTGGCTCGGTTGGTAGTAGAGTCTTCTGCTGTGTCATCCGCCTGAGTGCTGAGTTAAGCTCTCACGGAAGCCGCAGGAGCAAGGACTGCTCTCTCGCCTGTGATATCATGAACTACTAAAAACCTTTTATTGTGAGGTCCCATGGGACCTACCGCAGGTGGGCCCATCGTCACCCCAGGGTCAGCAGATGGTTCTCCCTCACTCACTTGGATATCCCCACATCACGAGGTTGTACGCCTAAATGAGTGAACTCCGTCACGAGAGCTTGGATTCAGCAGGAAGCATCCACCTTTACCAAGCGAGATGGAAGGTATGACGGGACCCCTACTTAAATCCCACCTCACTTGACCAGGCTTATAGATAATACCAAAATCATTTCACTCTAATTGTTTCAAAACTTTGGGCATAATAAATATCATAGCCTCGTTGGGAGGGTAAGCAGGTAAATTAAGTTTAGATGTTTTTTAACCATTGTTTTCTAAAATTGTCTTTAATATAAGATTGCCGGCGTTGCGATCAATCTTAAATTTGAAACTGGTGAGTCTAATCCAATAAATCCAACCATGTTTATCCCATTGGGGCATCTGTGATCATTTATTATTAGACCCTAATGGAAACCCTTGGGTTTAAAATTAATTAAATTAATTAAAACCTTCACCATTCAATATTTTTAATTAATAGGGATTTTCTAAAATTATTTCAAAAAAAAATAAAATAATTTTCATATGGGTATTAAACTAGATTAGAATCATAATAATTATTATGCACATGTAGTGTAGTGATGCAAATTTATATGGCACCTGTTATATGGCATGTTATCACATAAAACATGTTATAAGCATATAATTTAAACCATTCTAAAAAGCATTAATTAATAACCACAATCATGGTTTTCCTAAAAAATTAAAAAATAGGCCCTATTACAAGAAAATATCATAAGGTTCTTGAGCCCAATTATTTTAAGTTTACAAAGGCATAAAGGCCCAAACTAAAATAAGTCATACAAAAACCCTAACATGTTTCTAATTTGAAGGTGGTAGGTCCGCGTCCACAAAAATCACTTAGGCAGAGGGAAGAACCACCAGCTGCCCGACAGACGGCTGCTTCGGAAGTAGGCGCAAAGCTTGACTGCCGCGCCCCTACGCGCCCAAGACTATCGGCGGTGGCCACGGCGCGAAACTTCCGCCGGCGCGTGTGGCGCGTGGCGTGGCATTCTCGGGCACCGCGTCCAGATCCAGCCCGCGTCTCCTCCTCCTCAACGTTTCCAGGTGGTCGTTCTGAGATGGTGTCGGATCTTCTCAAACTTTCAAATAAGTTATCTGATTTCTGAGTTGAAATTAAAATTACAACTATTTTTAATTAAAAAAAACGTAAAATAATAAATATAAAACGGGAAAAACCTGATCTTATGACTAACCTCCACATTACAAGCCAAAAAATTAATACAATCAAAAATCTCTGTGGATGCAAAGGGCAGAAATATTTAAATAGCACATCCATTCATGAACAAAATCATAAAATTAACGAGATCAATCATGCGATCTAACGACAAATAGAACCTAGGTGCCATACTAAATAACATCAAAATTACATGCATTATTGAATACCCTGAATACATATCTAATGTATGCTCTCAGTACCAGTGAAGGAAAAACACCTGAATGAACATGGATCTAACAATATGATTAAACATGCAAGCGTCTATAATTCATTAATAAAATTACCTATGTAGATTTGAGATCATCCAACTAGACTTCTAGATCAGCCCTGCCAAGCAATCTACACCGTCGGATCTACGGCAGCGACACGCAGCCAGCGTTCACAAGTGCGATCTCTGGTCGGCAATGCACTGCGTCCAGATCTTCGGATCACATCTAAAATTGGTATGGATGTGTGTGGGCACAATGAATCGAGCGTAGAAGCTGAATGTACGGCATAGAGGAAAAGCAAAGGAATAGAAATATTCTTTGCTTTTTCTTGATGCATGTTAACAAATATGTTATCTGAAGAAATATTTTTTTGTAAAGATATAAGAAACATTAAAACCCATTCCATCAGGAATAGCGTTTCATATAATAAAATTATAATTTATTATAAAAAATAAACTTAGTTCATATAATAAATTCTATTATTATAAATAATAACAAGTTCTTATAATAATTATATTTATTATGGAATTTGAAATACTAAGTGGGACCAAGAGCACATAATTGCTAACAATATATATAACTATAACTATATATATATATATATATATATATATATATTCATGAATCCAATTGCAAACATTGAAATAATAATAAAATATAAAAAAAATGAGAAGAAACCACGTTCCGAAATCTGCTCAGGCTTGAGTTTGAAAAAAAAAAAAAACAATTCTTGTTGCCTTAAACACGACTAAACAGAACAGAAACCTTCTACAGTGTGATCACTATATACACCACCACATAATTGTGACTCAGAAACCAGTGGATCATATAATGAACATACATACATATATCTTAAACAGAACACAAAACTGAGATCTGGGGGATCAGAAATCACAAAATCATACATTATCATAATCATTGTTTGAACATAGGAACCAAGATTGGTATGGCCGAAGTCTCATAAGCATGAACAATGGCCAAGAGAAAACTGAGTCCATATGGATTATAAGGGTTATAAGCCCAAACCAATTTTATATATAAAATCACGTGAATCAAAGCGGATGTTTTCTGAATAAAAAACCTAAACTAAAATATTCTCAGTCACTTAATGATCAAAACATGTGCGCTCATTACTTGTTGAGAAAAGTTAAACGATCAAACCACAGAATCAACAATGCATAATCATTAATAATTATAAACATTTATACATGAAAGCATACCTGAATCCATTGGAGATGAGTGAACCTAAAATCAACAAAATCTGGTTTAACCTTCAGGCCTGTATGAGGTCTGAAGTTTCCTCGTTTCTCTCTTTTCTTTACGAATGAATAAGTAAAGATTACAGAAGAAGGAACCATCGTTGAATTTGGGGACCAAGACCCCTTTTATGTTAGGGAAGTGATGCTTCACCAAGTGTCACTTCTCTATTATTGTTTTCTGTTTTGGCCTATCAATAAAACAGAAAAGCAAAATGTCTCTACACATTATTTGAGGATCACATCTTAACCTTGATCTGTAAGCATACGAAATATAAAAATGATAGATCACTTAAAATAAAGGCTTAAAATATTATTTGGATGCACAACACATAATGGTTACATATAAGCCCACTAATGGGTTAAATAACCCAACATCTGTAACTCACACAAAGATTGCTAAAGGCAAATCTATTTTGTCTAGGTTATTTGAAAGTAACTAGAGATAACAATCTTATAGCCAAGTCAGCAAGAAGGAATTTATTATTACAAATGTTAAATTTTCTTTTTCACAAAGACTATGATAAGTAATAAGAAAAAAAATATAGTATGGATATTAGAGAATTCTTATAACATAGAAAACTATGAATCTAAGGGTTTCTTCAACTACCATTTCTAGTAATTCTAATATATTAGTGCCTTATCATAGTGGGAAAATTGTTATACAACAAGATAGGTTCTGTTGAAAAACGTGCAGGAATGGTGATAAGGATCGGAGAAGGAAAAACAAGAAGAATATACATAAATTTTACGTGGTTCACTAATGTATCTACATTCATGGAAACATCAGCTTGAACGTTTTCATTATCACCAAATTGGATTACATAGAAGGAAATTTATAATAACCTTGGATATGACTAAATTGCAAAACTATCCTATACCTAAATATCACTTTGCGTCCATGGAAAAAGCCCTACACCCTAAACCTAGTATTTTCTCTCCTTCAACAAAAGGTTATAGATAAAGGGCAAATATTAGATTATGCTCAAAGCATTCTCCACCTTTAACCTTAATATGAACCATATGCTACAACGGGTTCCTATATTTAGGAGGGTTTTTTAAGCTGTTCCAAAGAAATTTTGATCCCACAAATTATAATGAAGCAATGAGTAATAGTAATGCTCATCTATGACAATGAGCTATGAAGGTAGAGCTAGAACTTTTTTCCTTTTTTGACGGTTAAACACTTTAGTTATAATGTAATTAATCGTCTAAGGTAGAGTTATAACTTATTTATTCCAACATGCGAATGGTTGAAAGTTATAATAAACAAACCTAGTATCGACTTGAGGAGCCATGCTCAAAATCCATCATAGGGCTCCTACTTATTATGATGCAACTTGATTATAAGATGGGACAAATGGATGTTGAGATATATATATTTTTTATGATTACACTGATAAGAGCGTCTATATGATACAATCAAACGGTTTCATAGAAAAAGGTCAAAGAGAATGTAGTATATAAGTTATATAAAATTAAAGCAAGCATCTTACTCAGGCACTTGATGTTGTATAAGTTGTGGAATGATGGGATGCCAGCAAACCAGAGGAGCAACGGTAGTTGAAGAAGATGTCGGAAACCGGAGCAACGACCTGGAGAGAAAAACATAAGGGAAGTAGTATAGCTGAGGTGTGTTTCAGAACACCGTCCTTAGAAATTTTGCATTTCTTCACAATCAACAAGATTGAATTTATAGGAAAACGAAACATAACAGATGGTTTGAATTTCAAAATATGGATGATTGCTTAAGAAATTTACTAAGAAAATTAAGACTGAACCGTAAACCAAGGTATTCATAGGCAAAACAAAACAAAGATTTTTAGAGCAAAACCAATTTTTGACTCGTGATATTCACATCAAAGGGGAGGGGAAATCCATCGATTTTCATTGAAATCAGGCTTTTAGCCCATTTCTTATGCGTGCATGCAAGGCCTCCCCTCTTTTCAAGCCTTATAGAAGCTCGTAAAGGTATTTTAGTATATATCTAAAAGGCTTTTATACTTTTCTTATGTGGGCCAAGGTCCTTTTTGAAAAAAACCATCAAACACTAACGCATGAAAGAGTAGTCTTGGTTTTTATTCTACCTGTGAAAAACATTTTATTCACTAGAATAATATAGGGTTACTCACATTAATCCAGGTCTGATAACTTTACTCTAGAACAAACGTCTAGAATTTAAAGCCAAGGTCAAAAGGATGGATTATCTCAAGAAACGTCTAGAAGGAACTATAATAATAAGAAAAGTGCATTATCTCAAGCATAAAAACCCCAAATAGAAAACCAAATAAATATTTATTAAAAGTCTTATTGTGGTTATTTGATTTTGAAATATACATATAATGAATCAATGTTTTATTATATGATCAACTCAAAACCTGTGATAAATTGCACATTGTAAGAAATAGTGTAAAAGATTTTACAATAGATGTTAGAAATTTAACCTCTTAAATATTTGTGTTTGTTGAAATAAATGGCACAATAATGAAAAATGGGAAATAAAGAAAAACACCAGATTTACGTGGAAACTCTTACGGGAAAAAAATCACGGGTAGATGAGAAAGCTTCACTATGAATCTAAGAGAAATTACAAAGTATAACGAAATAGAGATTAAACCCTAATATGTTGATATGATGAAAATACCCCAGCAGAAAGGTCCATATTGCTTGGGCAAGCCCACAATTCTCGGGATCACCCCGCATACCACAAATATCTCTATTTTTTTTACAACTTTTTCTTTTCACAAAAGTCGTATAGCGAACCTTTGGGTTGGATATGAGCCCAAAACCAAATCCAGTGACAAATCAATAGTGTTAATACAAAGTAGCTATAGAAGAATCTTATGATAAACTTTTTGCTACAAAAGTCTTACTTAAAAGAGAAATAACAAACTATTGTATTGATAATTTATTTGTTAGTTCTTCTTTACTGTTTTAAAAAAACCTATGAACCCTCATCTACAAAAACAAGAAGTAAAGTATTTGGAAAATTTAAGTAGAACTTTAGTTAAAAATAACAAACATAATATTTAATGAACATTTATAAGAAAGAAAATCGAGTAGAAAAAAGCAAAAACATAAATTGTTTAGAAGAAGTCAAAATACTTTAACAATTTTAATAAATCCAGAGAATTAAAAAAGAAATTGGAAGACTTTAAAAACCATAATTTATTTAGAAATAACCTAGATTATATTAAAACTAGTAAAAGAAGAAAATTTTATTGGAAAAGAAATAGACAAACAAAGTCTAAATAACAAACCTAAGAGGTGAATTTTAGAAAAAAATCAATAAATAGACAAACTTTGAATAAATAAATTAGAAGAAAATAAGTATTTCATAAGAACAAAAAATAAGTAATCTTTTAAAACGATTTTTAAGTCTTAATTTAGGAGAAAAACTGATAGCTAGAACAAAATACAGGTAGATCCAGACATTTAAATTCAAAAGATTCATTGGATAAAACCATGAAAATAACAGAAGTAATAAAATGTAACAGAATTTGTAGAAGAAAGATTCAAATTCTAAAATAACAAGATTTTAAACCAACAAACTATAAGTCTAATAAAATTATTGTATATTCTGATCTAGTTTCAGGAAACAAATCTTAATAATAAAACCACAGATATATAATTTAAGAGTAATTTTAATAGAAATAATAGGCCTTCAACTTAAAGAAATTATGAAGACTTGAAGATGAATCATTAGATATTATAAATAATACAGTCAGGGAATGACTCTTTAGCTAGTGAGTGAAGTGAAATATGAATCAAAATTATGTAGTTATTGGATCATATACCACAATTTTACATAGATTGTGATGAATTTAGAAAAATAATAGTAAGCATATATATTAAAGGTATGATATTGAATTAGAAGTAAATTTAAAACTCATGAGTGAGAAGTTGACATAGGATTTCAAATGCATTATGGCCCACGTAATGATAACAAACTAATGTTATTGGTTACTTAATGGTTAAAATTGAGATGGGTGAATGTGATTGTAATTGGATCAAGCATCACATAAAAGAAAATTTCAATTTGATGTGAAAACAGAACTTGATCAAACTCTTTGGAAGACAAGTCTATTTATTTAAAGAATCAATAATTCAAGTCCAATATGACAAGTAACTGGTGACGGCACAGGTATCAAATGAAGGCTTTTGAAGTTAAGAATTTAATTAATGTAAAGTGAAGTATGGGTGCACTTTAGTCTATCATCTTTTACATTCATCATATTCACAACTCAATTATGATTCTAGATTCATTAAAATCTTTTAAAACTCAAATTTAATAATCAAAGCTCAGTCATTTAAAGTTTAAAATGTATTATAAAAAGTTATTTTGTAAAACCCTAAAAATTCAATTTTTCTCGAAAGGGTAAATCCAGAATTTATCTAAAACCTGCAAATTTTCTGTATCTCTACTATTTAAACAGGCTTCACCGTTGGAATCGTCTCGCGAGCTCTAGCTGCCCAGGAGAATTTCGTCGGATTTCGAGACAATAAAAATTTTACGTTTTTTGAGACAATTCCGGTGTCGTACCGGACATGATGATGTTAAAGACACATGCCATGTGACACGGCAAATAGCTAGTGGCAGAGAGAAGATGCAGACACATGGCTTGCCATGTGTCCATTTGCATGAAGGGGGGATTGGTGGATGGCTTTGGAAGTAGCATGTGTCATACACATGGCATGCCACATGCATGCAATGTGGAGGTGAAATGGCTCATGGATTGGCTATATATATGGACGTGCAGTTCAGTCCGTGGAAGTGAAGCAAGAAGGAAAGGGAAAGGAAAGAAAGAAAAGGAAGGAAGAGAAAAAAAGAAGGGAAGTGATAGGGAAAGGAGAAGTAAACCGTGTACAAATGCTGTGCAAAGAGTAGAACTAGATGACAAAGGACTTGAAACTGCGCTACAAGAGGTAGGTTTCCTCCTACCCTGCTATTTTACCTCCCGGGGTCACGAATGCCTAACCCGCCGCTTCTATTTTAGGACGAATTTAAGTTGTGCATGGTTTGGTTGTTATTGCAGGATGGTCAAAGATCGGTTTTAAGGGGGGTTTCTAACCGTCGAAACCACCATTGTGTTCCTCGATGGCAAAATCTCAGAGCGTATCGGCAAATGGGGCCGCACTCCAAATTTCTGCACACCCTGCGACCGGCCGCATCAATTTCTCAGGCCATAACTCTTCCCCGTCCTGAACTCCCGAACTGCGGTCTGGACTCTATGGAAAGCTCGTTGAATCTAGAATTTAATAAGATGAAGCCTGGCCCAACTGCGGCTGAGCGTTATCGATCACTTACGCTGAGGAATGGTCCGCTCGGGTTTTTTGGAACTTCGCTTTCTAACCGCCTTTGTATCTAAAATGCTTGTAGTGGCTGTAAGGCCTGGAGCAGGAATTGTGTGTTGGATGTTTTGTGTGGTATTGATAAAAGCTTAACTTTCTAGACTAAGTCCAGATTATTTCCAAGGCCAAGCATGACCGGATTTATGGCCGAGAATGGCTAATGTGTGTATTATTGTAAATTGAATAACATGCTAAATGTGTGAAATTATGTGATATATGTGTGATAAAAATGGAAATAGTTATATGTATTAAATATAATTTATCCATGACACTTGACATGTAGTGTAATAGATATGTTCCATGACACGTAGCGTACATGTAGGCATGAGTTCTGCAGTGCCAGTACGACATTTGCATTGCATTTATGCACGGACATCACGCCGGAGTCGCGGTGAATATGGTCAGCCTACACCGTGTTTGGTGTTCATGTAATCTACACCTGTTTAGTGTTCGATGTATGTCATGAGGACATGGTTAATCAACATTGTGTTTGATGTTCGATGGTGAGCTTAGTATAATGGGACAACGTCCAAATTGAGGCTCACGGTTGACTGACATGAAAAGTACGTGTGTAAATGAGTGAAGCAAATAGGGATAGACACCTCCTCAGGTGAAAAACCTGGTATATGGTTTAGACATGAAACCATCGGTGAAAGCCCATAGAAAAAGGTTGTATAGCCGTGTGGCGTCCTACGGTGAGAACTCGAAAATCCGTAGCCCACAAATGCATAACACACAGTATTGGGTAAGGAAATAAGTAGGCATTAGGGGTATCCAACGTGTCTAGAATTACAAAACAAAAAGCTTTTGTTTTGAAAAAAGGGTTAGGGGTAGGACGCCCTTGACAGTTTTTTTCACACTTGACATATGCAGGTGTGAGAGAGTCATTGAGGACTTGGGATTTGAGTCATAAGGCATACTGCATTCATGATATGTAGACATTCAGGTACAATAGAGTATAGGTACTTAAATGCGTGTGATTGTATGTATTGGCATTGCGTGTTGCTCTTAGGTGGGGAGTAGCCTTGGTAAGAGATATATCTACTAGGTTTTGCTCGCCCTATTGTGCGACCACCCTTTCAGGTACATGAGAAGACGACGCTCCTTCGAGGCCTGATGGCCACAGAATGGCCAGGCCTTAAGAAGGCTTTTGTAAAATATATTAGAACAATCTTAATTTTAATATATTTTGGCATGTAAAAGTGTAAAGTGAAGTTGTACATCAAACTCTTTGTAAAATATTATATGAATTCTCAGATATTGTAAGAAAAATATATAGAAAGGCAACCACGAATATTCCACGGGTTGACGAGTTGTCAGCTGGACCCTCGGATTTTGGAGTGTCACAACATGGTATCTGAGTATACGGACCCCTGGGTTTTGGGGTGTCACATATTTGAAGTTTGTAATGGATTTTGAGCAAAAAAATAATTGAAAATGACCAAAAACAACCATTTGTAATAAGAAATATTTGCAAATGGATATGCCTTCTTATTACAAACAAGAAGGTAATTGTTCAATGAGAAAGTAAATATTGAAGAATAAAAGAAAAAGAAAGGTGCATAGACATATCTTCAAATTTAACTTCAAACGAGAGAATCATACAATATTTAAATCCAGGTTAGTTTGCAAATATCTAAAGTAAACTTAGAGATTTTAATGCTTTTAATTGCAAATTTGTTTATCAAGACTAGTGAAATCCGGAAAAAGTCTGAAATATTCTATATTTTGTTGGATGAGAAAAAGAAAAGTGGATAAAATCATAAATTTCAATCTAGATTTTTAATTTTATATATAAAGTAGAACTCCAAAGGTCTATCCCTTTTTCCTTTCAAAATAAAACTACAATATGAGAGTTAAAACTATGTTGAAATTTCTATAACACTTTATGACATTTTTGAAAGAGAAAAAATGATTTTTATTGATTCAAACTAGCAATACATCATAGAAACATAATATCAAAACGCTTAAAAATCATAGGAAGATGAAACAACATCCAAAGTTAATTATCAACATATCAAATCGGGGCTCAACCCTATATTTAATAGTTGAGCCTACATATTTAATATTACTATTGTGACTAGAATAACTATAATTCCAGTATATTGATGATTATTGATTTGATTTATTGTCAGTGATCGAATATACTTTGCTCGTTTACCCTCACACAAATAAACGTCGCACCACGAAGACAACGACAAACACACGTCACATTAAGATGACCATCACACCGTGCACCAAGATGACAACAAAAACGCGAAAAAACAAATTAAAACCTAGATCTTGTGGAATAACTAATTTATTGAGGAAGAAAATGGTAGAGAGAGGTATATAGGGTGATTTCAAATGAAAAATGATAAAAAATTCACCCATCCTTGCTTGAAGGAAAAAAGGCTAGCAAAAAAAAAATTAAGAGAAAATGAGACTAAGGTTTTCAATACTCATACACTTTATGACATTTAAATTTCTTTACATTTATTCCACTTGCATTACAATATTATAGTAGTTTGTTCTCATGAGACTTTGGTCCCTTCCCTACACAACCCTTAACCACTAAGTCAAGTTCCATTCACAAAGTATAGTATTTTCAAAATTATTTTTAAATTATTATACTCTTTAAAAATTCCCCTTTATTACATGCAGATGCCACTAAAATTCAGTTTCAAGGACAATATATATATATATATATATATATATATATATATATATATATGAATATGTTATTATTTTTAAAATAAAACTATATTATCGATGGTTTTCTATAAATAAATATACTTAGATTAAGGCTCAAAAAGTGCAATTTTGAACCCTATTGTAGATAGGTTTTGGAAAGTGCTTTTGCGCATTAATCATGTCATTTATACCAATTGAAGTGTTCAAGTCTTTCTTAGTACCACTTTTGCCATTTAGAGGGTATTTCGGGGCTGTTTCTGTGTGTTCGAGCACTTTAGAAGTTCAATATCTAGAGCATGCATGAATCATGAAGTTTGAACTCGCGTCGCCCATCAAACCAAATTTCAAGAATCAATGAAAACCTAAGGCAAAGGCCAAGAAAAATTGATGCAAAGAGAAGACATAAAGCAAAGGAAAACGAAGAAACCCGCCACTTCCCTCTCCGCCTCCTGGCTTAAGCCCCGCGGTACTTCCACTGGATTGCGAAATTTGCAGGTTAGCCAAAATTCTTCATAAGTTCCAAAATGGAATTCAGATTCGCTTAGACACTGTGGTTTTGCTTAGGCACCGTTCCTAACTAAATTTCATGATTTCGCCATCACGAAAAATTTCGCTATTAGCAAAATTGTCAAGCCCAATAAATTTCCTATTTTCGCTATGCCTCGCGGATTTCCTCGCTTACCTAGCGAAATTCTTCACTCCTAGCGAAATTCTTCACTCCTAAATAAATCTCACCGTCTGGCCATGTTCAGATTTAATGCTAACCGACTCCAAATTTGGTGTATTACTCTCTTGTCCTTTAATTTAGCCAAATTTGTAGGCTTTTTGGTATTTTCATGTATTGAGGTGGCCTATATAAACCCCTCTTTTTGTAATAAATATAGAGAATTTTGGAACAACAATTGAGGAGGAGAAGAAATTTTGTAAGTTTTCATTTTGTAAATAAAGTCTCAGATTTTAGTTAGGGTTTTGTTTTTCTCTTCTCTCTCCTCTTTCCCTTATTTTTCACTGCCAAACACCCTTGAGGATGACAACTCAAGAGATTTCAGCTAAGCCCCTTTCTTTGGAAGAGGAAGGAAGCTAGCTTGGTCTGTGGGGCATAAGTACATCCTCTTGTACTCGAAAGTCACAGTACGTATTATGGTCCTCATCTTCTCAAATGAGGGTTGAATAGCTTTGAATGTTATTGATTCGCTAATACTTCCATGCTTTAGATGTTGCATACTTATTGCTAGATGCACTGTGGTTCATTAGATGGTCTTTATGAGCCTCTGAAATGATATTTAATGCTAGGGTTTCAAACTGAAAAAGGGCCATAGCTGCATGTTACCTGTGTTAACTCAAATAGGAGTTGTTTTTAGGGTGAGGTTTGCTAGTTAAACATAGATCCCAAGGAGCCAGTGACTATAGTAGGTTGCTTGTCATAACGCGAGGATAAAACCCGAGACACTTGTTTGGTTCTAATTTACCAAGTTAGCACCTAAATCTCAAAGTTAACTTTTTTCACACTTCACTTTCAGTTTTTACAATTTCTCAGTGCTCAACCTACTTCCACTGTTTTTGAAGCAAATCCAAAAAGTCCAAATGTAGTTCAGTACCTTCGCACTTATGCAAATCATTCCTATGATGAAAACCCATCCCCGTGTTCGACCTAGACCACTATACTCAAGAGTTTTGACTACCGCAAGATAGTAGGAACTTAGGTGTATATAAATTTTGTTGATTTTAGCTCAGCCTACTGCGGGCACGAGACCCCAAACATGATGCCGCCGCCGGGATGGTGCCAAACTGTATTTAATGACAGTTGAAGTGTACTTGTGATCAACATCAAGTGAAGGTAATCTTTTTAACTCTTTGAAACTCCGCTGCAGAACAAAGTTTTTCATCACTTGCAAGAACTTCAATGCTTTTGTTTTTTTTATATATACAAATGTGTTTTTTATTTTAGCTAACCCTAACCTTTTTGCAAGTTGGTTTGTGCTCTTGTTGTGTCTCGCTTTGTGTCAACGCTTGTGTATGCAAGCCGATAGAGAACTGAAGACTTGCATAGGATAAAGTACACAACCACCACCTAGCTAGTGAAGTCAAGGCTCGATACCATGGATCCCATACCCGGTGAACAACAAAGAGTCAACCAAAGAACCCCATGAATCCAAATGCTTATAGAACCATGAGGGGATCACATCCACCTCCCAGAGCCGCGTCCCATCTCGCATCATACCTCCCGTCGAAGATGCAGCAGTTGAGGCCTTATTTGGCACTTTACTCCCACATATCATGGTATGGAAAAAATGAAAATCCATACACTCATATTAGATTTTGAGGAGGCTCAGCACTACCTTTAAGGAAGGTATGATGGACATGGATTTGCTAAAGCTGAAAGCATTTCCATTGACCCTAAAGGACAGCGCCAAGATTCGCTAAACTCACCGGCGGCCTGAAAATCACAGAACAGTCAGCTCACAGTGCACTTCGAAGAAGTTCTTCGCTGCTCATAAGACCAATAATTTGAAAGACAAATTTATACCTTGGCAGCTTTGGTGATGGTGAGAGAGGTTTCATCGTTGCTGGGAGAGATTTATGGAGACCATCGGGTCATGCCTCACCATGGTTCGATACATGGATGTTGGTAAACCATTTCTATGATGAACAATCCCACCTATGAAACAATTGTTTAGAAACCATGTGTGGGGGTAACTTTTGAGTAAGCATCCCGAAGAAGCTATGGATTTTATGAACTATGTAGCCGAAACCTCCAAAACTGGGATGAACTAGTCCTAGAGAAGCTCGAAAGATTAAGGCCATTGAACCACCAAAGGGGGAGACAAGTATGCATTTCAAGACAGACAGATGAAAGCCAATCGACTCGCTTAACTCAAAGATCGATGATCCGAAATGAAAAATCAGCATGAAATGCAAACAAGAATGAGTTATCTTCATCCCACCCAATTTTCTTGCTTCAATTTTCGGCCAAATAATTACCCCCGAGGAGCACCGCCAAGAGCATGCCCATGCCATAAGTCAATAAACCACCTGATGGATGCTCCATATGGTAACACTAATAACCCTTTAATCGAGAAATTGAATCAATTGTCGCTGGTGGTCCAAAACTTACACGCCCTTCTGAGCACAATGCCAGCTTGATTCCACTTCAATATGCCAGAACAAATGTATGCCTCACTATCTTCCTGCTGAACAGTAACTCGAATTTATGAAGGGCAGAAAGACATTTGCAGGGTAAGAAACATGTATAAAAACAATGTCCAACTAGTCAGAAAATTGAAGCAAAGAGAAAGTTCATCAACAGAAAATTTATTATATGCATTTGGAGATTTCAAAATTATCTAAATCCGAAGAAATAAGCAGAGTTTTAAAAGGGAAGGCTCCCTTCCGTGCACAACAACACGTAAAGCGTGGTGAATGAAACAGACTGACGAGGACTTTAAATGCAAAACTGATGAAGTTAAGGCGCTAGACTCAGCCATAGCGAATTAAAGCCAACAAGACAAAGCCGCTCAAGTCGCCCATTAGTGGCCGAGCCACCAGGAAGAAATGCTGGGATGCTGAAGAGGTAAAGATTAGAATACCTCCGCTTTCCGCAGTTCTCCGAAGAAAGAAAATTTCGTTAACCAAACATAAATGTCAGCATTGCGGGCAAGTGAAAGTCAATATTCCTCTCCTCGAAGGCGATTAAACAAAGTTCCTACCACGCAAAAATTCTTGTATGATTTCGTGCACGGTGTATGGTTCAATGTAAATAAAAGGCCTTTTGAATCTTGCAAAGGTGTTAGTGCCATTAGAGAGCAAAGACTCAGTTGAAGTATAAGGACCCAGATCCTGCTTCATCTCTGCGAATACCGGAGGCATCAGCGCTGAGAAAGCACCGTTAATTCGGAGCTAGTGTGAATCAAGGTCGTATTCTATGTACAAGCAATTGGCTCAGTGGAATTGAAACCCACTTCCATCACACTTTCGTCACGATAGGTCTATTAAAATACCAAAGGAAATCAACGATTAAGGACGCTCTTATACAAGTGGACATTTCCTACTTATCGTAGATTTGGTCAGATTTCATACGGGTAACCGGGTTGCAATAGGACCTAATCAAAGCCCATCATATTAGGGAGACCGCTTTTGGCTACTTCAAATGCAATCATCAATTGCCTAATGGAGTCATGCAACTCACATTCGAAATATGACTTTGAACTCAATATTTTTCATTCGGGGTAAAAGGCATATGCATCAGAGGAGATGACTTTGAAGAAGTCTCAGATTTTAGATACCATTCTCGGAAGAACAAAGCAACCAACGCTAGCAAGAGATATTAACTTCAGAGTTATCCGATTGCCTTGTGAAAGCAACACGAATTTCAAGAAATGTATCAGAGCCAGTACGTGGGTACCGGAGAAGAAGAATAGAAAATTTTGCCTCTATCGACCGGGTAATGAACCCATGGAACCCTCACACTGAACTCAAACCCTCCCAAATGATTTAAAGTATGCATTTTGAAGTAAATGAGCAAGTGGCCCAACAGACTACGGCGAACCACGTGACAAGAGCATAATCTCCCCGTACCTTCTCAAAAGAACAAGCAAGCATTGATGGAAAATTTCGAACATCTGAAAGGCAGATAAACCCGGCTCTATTTGCACTCATCACATCTATTTAGAAGAGGGAGTCTAAAGTCGTTAGGCGCCCCAACCCGAGGTTGAATCCCCATCTACAGAAGTAGTTCGTGGTGGAGG
Source organism: Tetrastigma voinierianum (assembly GCA_016808115.1). Lineage (NCBI taxonomy): Eukaryota > Viridiplantae > Streptophyta > Magnoliopsida > Vitales > Vitaceae > Tetrastigma > Tetrastigma voinierianum. Next base: position 89,058 of record JAEQBH010005829.1, read on the forward strand.
TCTTGAAATTGCCCAAGCTTCAAATATCATTTATCCCATTTCCGATAGCATGGGTTAGCCCAACTCCAGGTGGCGCCCAAGAAATCGAGTAACAACCGGTGGAAAAACGAGAAGGGTGAAGAATTGCCTACCCGATCACAACCGTACCGAGAGTGTGTATAGATTATAGAAGTTGCTCAATGAGGTGACATCGAAAGACCACTTTCCATTGCCGCTCATCGATCGCCCCGAAAGAGTTTCGACACCCCTTCATCATTGATGGGTATTCAGGTACTTCCGTATAGAAATTGCCTCGTAAGATTCAGTAGTACTGATTTACTTACTATCCCATCAGTAACGTATGCTTATAGGAGGATGCCTGGGCTTTGTAACGCCTGTACCACTTTTCAATAGATGGTATGCTCAAGATGTTCAATGACATGGTAGCGATAATGGAGGTATACATTTGATGATATCACAAGATATGGGGGCATTTTGAAGAATGCTTAACCAATTTGGAAGCCATTTTGCAGAGGTGCATAGAGTAAGAATTTGGTGCTTAACTGGGAGAAATGCCATTTTTATGGTAAACTGGCAGAATTCATTTGTGCACATTATTTCTAGCAGGGGAATTGAAGTTGATAAAGCAAAGATCGACATTATTTCCAAATTGCCGCCCCCAACAAATGTGAAAACAATTAGACAATTCCTTGGTCATGTAGGCTTCTACCGATGGTTCATTAAAGATTTTTCAAAAATTGCTAAACCCATGTACAAGCTTCTTGAGAAGGATGCCAAATCGGCTAGAGAAAGATTGCCGAAGAGTTTTGAAGAACTAAAATTTCATTCGACTAACGTCCCAATAGTTCGAGCACCTAATCGGGCGCCACCGCTTGAGTGATGTGTACGCGCAGTGATCCTGCTATAGGAGCGGTACTTGGCCAAAGAGAAGATGGGAAACCTACGTGGTGTATTATGCAAGCAAACCCCGAATGAAGCATTGTAGAGGAATTATACCACTACGAGAAAGAGTCAGCCAAGGGTATATGCTTTAGATGTAAATCTCGAGCATACTTGTCAATGATATAGTCATTTTTACAGATCATTATGCTTTGAAATATCTCTTAACCAAACAAATGCAAAAGCAAGACTCATCCACGCTGGGTTCGTTACTCGTGAGTTCAACCTTGCAAATTTAGGATAAGAAAGGGTGAAAATGTGGTGGCAGATCATCTCACAAGGTTAACTATAGCCCACGACACTCACACCACCTATTAATGATGAATTCAAGAATCCCTAATGCGCTGAGAAAGCTCCCGTATGCTCACATTGCCAATTTCCTCACTATAGGAGAAATCCCAAATGAGTGAAAGGACAGATAGGAAATATTTTGCTAAAATCCATTCCTATTATTGGGTTATCTTCCCATTCAAAGACAGCAGATCAAATCATCAGAAATGTGTACCCGAGGAGGAACAAGAAGGAATTTTAAACCATTGCCATGAGAGTGCTTGTGGTATTATCTGAGCTCAAAAGACAAAGAATGAAGGTATCGGCAGCCAGCCTACTGGGCCTTCATCGCTCAAGGAAGCATACCAAATGTGCCGTATGACAGATGCCAAAGATTCTGAAATTGTCTCACACATATGATGCCATTGAACTGAATTCCTGTACTGAACTGCTCGATGTATGGGGTATCGATTTTATGGGGACCTTTCCCCCACCTCATACTATCACATCGATTTTGAAGGGAGCAGACTATGTCTCCAAATGGTTTAAAGCCATCCTCTGGCAAAACCCAACACCATGGGTGGTGCATCAAATCTGGAAAAGCCAATATCTTCTGTGTTCGGGGTACCGAAAGCCATTATTAGCGATTTGGTAATTCGCATTTCAGAATAAACCATTTGAAAACCTCATGGCTAAACATGGTGTGAAACACAGCGGCTACTCCCTTACCATCCTCGCAAGCACAAAGGAACTCGCTAACAGGAAATTAAGACCATACTCGATGAAGGTGGTTAATACTAACAGAAAGACCGGTCCATTAAACTCGATTCGCATGGGCCTATAGAACAGCCTTCGGACAATCCCCAGAATTGTCCCCTTATCGGTTGGTCTATGCAGGGCATGTCACCTTCCGGGGATCATAAAGGTGCCAGTGGTATTATCAAGAAGCAAACATGACCTAAGCGAGTCGAGAGAAGAGATTTCTTGATCTTAATGAATTTGAAGAAATACGTAATAATGCCTACTTGAATACCAAGATTGCAAAAGAAAGATCAAAGAAATGGCATGACCAAATGATAACTAGGAAGAGTTTCAAGGAGGGAGACCAAGTCCTCTTATGTGACCCAACCCATTTGTTTCCTGTGCAAGCCTCAAATCTCGATGGATTCGGTCCATTCATCAGTCCATCAGTTAATACCCAAATGGTTCTGGCTACGACGTGATCCAAGTGATGACAGGGTATTTAAAGTCAATGGACAGAGGGTAAAACCATATGTGGTGCAAAGAGTCATCAAGGAAGAAATTCTCCGACACCCCCTCGAACTCATCACGCTTCAAATTCAGGTGTATATCGCTTGGTTCCAGCGAATCAATGCTTCCTATTTTTTTACTTATTTAAACTGCCGTGGTGTTTAAAAAATAGTGATATCGCTAGAGCTTAATGATTGATTTTTTTTTTTTTCGGGCGCAATAAAGAGCAAATGCAGGTGTAAGTATGCCCATCTTTATCTCGTGTGAAGTACTTGTATTTCCATTGGGGTATTTGTTTTTCTTTAATTGAACAATTGAATTGCTACAATTGGACACCAATTGTTTTTGTTGGAAAATTGAATCAATTGCTTGTCACCTTTATGTTAGAGCAAATTCCATGCTTGAACTCAATACTATCAATCAAGTTCCAGCATGCTCAACTTGAAAATTTCTCCTTATGCTAATTCACACACTCGCACCCGTATTATTTCTAATAGTCGTGGAATTTGTTTGCTTCTTTCATTTGCATAGCTCTGCCAAGTATGTCGGGCAACCTAGGATAGGTTTGTGTGTTACCCATACTTGAAGACCAATGTTGTCTTCCAAAAGGAAAAGAAAAGAAAGCAAAAAGAAAAAGAAAAAGAAAAGAAGAAAAGAAAAATAAAGTTCTAAGTTTGCTTTGAAACCCGAGCACGGGGTCCGAGGGGTGTATGGCGAAAGCCTTTGAAACCCTAAGTGGCCCTAAACCTTAATTGGTTAGAGTCACCATTTAGTGTTCGTTACATGGGTGGATAGGGAGGAGCCCAACAATGTAGGTGCTTGATTTTCAAGTCATTCAGTCCGGGTGAAGCCTTTAGCTCAGGGGGCCTGATCCTTTTGGCTTGATGCCCTAAACCTTAATTTGTCAAGTCACTGAATCCTCGTTACACCCGACTCCTTGGTGAATTCAATTTTAAGAATTGCATCCCGCCAAAGGTAGCTGAATAAAGAGGAACTATCCTTATCTAGGCTGTTCAATGCACATGCCGCCATGTCGCTAGGGTTGGGGGAGGGGGACAAATTTTGCAATTTATCAAGGATCTGGTTATATAAAGAACCATTAGACTTAGTAGCCTCAAGTTGAGAATCATGGAACCAATATTGACCCTTAAAACAGTTCATTGGTTTCGGTCGCCATGTTTGCCAAACTGTGTCCATTTTTCGCTTTAAGGTAATCGTTTATATGTACATAAACCCATAAACTTTTTGAAAATCACCACATGCATCTCCTTTAGCCTTTGTATTGCTAAGGGACTAGCAACGTGTCGGTTGGGGGGTGTGATTAGCGCCTAAAAAGTGCTATTTTGAACCCTATATTAGATAGTTTTGAGTGCTTTTGCATACTAACTTTACATGTCGCTCTTCTCTCTTTCTCATTTATACCAATTGAAATGTTCAAGTCTTCTTAGTACCAATTTTGCCATTTAGAGGGTATTTTTGGTTGTTTTGCGTGCTCGAAAGCACTTAAGTTCAATATCTGGATGTAAGGATGAATCATGCAGTTTGAACTGGAAGGCCAAACACCAAACCGTGCTCCCAAGAATCACAACAGCAAACCTAAGGCAGAAGTGCAGTAAGTGCACTGATGCAAAGAGAATACAGAGGCAAAAGTGCAGCGGAAAATTCATAGGTCCCAAAGAATTTTCATATTCATTAGTAAATTTCACCAGACGCTAAAATTTCAAGAAATGAGCTAAAGAAATTTCTGGTTCAGCTTTAAATTGGATTTTCGCTAGACAACTTCGTATTTTCATGCAGGCACTCCTGCTCCTTTAACCTAAAATTTCATGATTTCGCTACTCACTGTAAAATTTCATTAATATTAAACTGCCAAGTCTTAATAAATTTATTTTCACATGTTCTGCATTCTCGCCAATCACAATAAATTCTTCTCACCCTTGAAGCAAATCTCAATCAGGTTTCATCATGTTTTTGTGTAGATTAATGCCAACCTAATTCTAAACTCAGTACATTACCTCCTTCGTCCTCTTAATCCTTATCAAACTAGGTATTGGGTATTTTCATGTATTGAGGTGGCCTATATAAACCCCTCTCTTTTTGTAATAAATATAGAGAATTTTGGAGCAACAATTGAGGAGGAGAAGAAATTTTGTAAGTTTTCATTTTTGTAAATAAAGTCTCGTATTTTAGTTAGGGTTTTGTTTTTCTCTCTTCTCTCTCCTCTTTCCCTTATTTTCGTCGCTAAACACCCAGGATGACAACTGGTGAGGATGCTTCGCTAAGCCTCCTTTCTTGAAGAGGAAGGAAGCCTTAGCTTTGGCTGCGTGTAAGATATGAGACAAGTTGGGCCCTCAGGACTGAAAGTCACTGTGCATCAGATGATAGTCCTCATCTTCTCAAATTAGGGTCAATAGCCAATGTTATCGATTCGGGGCCAATGACTCCACGCTTTGTGATACAGCCGCATACTTATTGCTAGATGCACCGTGGTTCATTAGATGGTCTCTACGAGCCAAACGATATTTGAATGTATAGTTTCAAACCTAAAAAGGGTCATACCGCATGTTACCCGTGGTTAACTCCAAATAGAGCTGTTTTGTGGTGAGGTTTGCTAGCTGTTATTAGATCCCGGCTATGCCAGACTATGGCTGCTTGTCATAACGCGAGGATAAAACCCGAGGACAATTTGTTTGCCCTAATTTAACAAGTTAGTGACCCAAATCTTCAAATTAACTTTTTTTCACACTTCACTTCGCTTACAATTTCTCGCTTTCAACCTACTTCCACTGCTTTTGAAGCAAATCCAAAAAAGTCCAAATAGAAAGCCTTACCTTCGCACTTATGCAAATCATTCCTATGATGAAAACTCCATCCCCGTGTTCGACCTGTATCACTATACTCGCAGTGAGTTTGACTACCAAGTAGCAGTAGGAACTTAGGTGTATATAAATTTTGTTGATTTTAACTCACCGGCCCAGGTAATGCAGAATCATTATTTTTAAACAATTAAAATTAAAATAGTAACACATTCTGTATATAAATATATAAAACTTTAAAAAAAAAAGAATTTACTATATATTCTCAAAATTTTAATATAATTTAAATATCTCGCTTTTTTAAAAATATTTTTCAAAAAGTCATTAGTTTTTAAAAGTATGTAAGATTTTTTTAAATACTTGGTAATTTTGATTTTAAAAAAGAAAACAAGATACATTCTAAAGTAATTGTATTTTTAAATTATGAATTAAAATTTTGATTTAAAAAAAAAAAACACTTTCTCAAGTCATTGTATTTTTAAATTATGAATTAAAAAAGTTATTATATTTCTTACTAAATATTGGTTTAAAGTAAGAAATTACGCAGTTCGAGCTTATATAAACTCGAGTTTTGTATCATTATTCTTATCACTTTTTGGAGTGGGGTCCATAAAAAAAATACCAAAATATTCTCCGACTCAGAATATTTAAAACTTGTTTGAATAAACTTGAGTTTTTTTCAACCAAACCCTTATTTAAAAGGTTCTTACACTTTGGGTGATATTTTCATTTCCTGCTTTTATTCTTTTTCTTTTTTTTGTGAAAGGCCCATGAAGCAATTTTCACATGATAATTTCAGTCATCTTGATGATGCAAAACATTATCTTCTTGAAAAACAAATCAAACAGCTGGTTATTGGTAGTTAGCTTGACTTCTTATTGTAATTTTTTTTAACTACTTTGCCTGGGTACTGATATATGATGACTCACTTTGCTCAACCTTTTGTTTTAATTTTCTCTAATATCTCATGCATTTTAATATCTCTTCATTTTTTTTTTCATTAAAAAAATATTTTCTTTCATAGCATAGTATCTTACCATATTTTTTCCGCACACTTCCTTTTAAAGAGCATGGAAACAAAAATGATATGATTTATTCACAACAACATTTTAAGAAATACCCATACATGATAAACCTTTAATTTATCATCAAACTCTTACCAAATAGTATCATGTATTAAAAACATTTATATTAAAAAAATACATTGCAAAACATGTGCTTTGACCCAAAATTGATTGAAATTAAAAATATGTTTTTAATTTGAAACTATCAAAGGATGAATGGGTAGTTGAAGATTTTAAAAGTTATTTATAATTTTAGTACTTATTTTACTTTTTAAACAATCAAGTTTTTTTTTAGAGAATAAATAATCAAGTTTGATATTGCAAATTGTGGAATGGAAGAGAATTACAAAAAAAAAAACAACTTTTGATATGATAAGAGATAAAACATTATATATGCATTTAAATAACAATTTAATTAGTACCATGAACATTTAGGAGAGATGGCTAGAGTTTCTCCTAACTTAAAAAGTGATTTATAATTAAATTTGATTTTGGAATTATAGCAATTCAAGAACTTAAAAAGTGATTAAAAATCAAAATTATGTTCAATTTTTTATTAAAATTTGATTTATAATTGACTTGGATATTTTTTTTTTATCTTGTCATCTTGAAACTAGAAAATAACAGTAATTCATACGTGAATTTTCGGAAACTTTTTTGGTGATGTTCCTTTAGAAATTGTTTTCAACATAAAGAAAAAACATTTATTTTTAATTTAACAAAAAAAAAATAGTCAAAGTCTCTGGAAAAAATATTGAAACTTGATAGGGTTTAAAAAATGGGTGCGCAGGCCCACTCGAAAAGCCCAAGGAAAAGGTAAGCCCAGTGAAACGCTCGAGCCCCTGGCACCGGCCCAAAACGGGAGCCCAATTCATTCAACCCAAAGGCCAATAGCACGGACAGCCTGAAAAGCCCATATCCTGTAAATCAAACCAAATCTCATCATTAAGGAAAGTGGGATAATTCCCAATAACCGCTTATCCCGTAAATCAAACCAAATCTCATCATTAAGGAAAGTGGGATAATACTTAATAACTGCTCCCTAATTATCCCTTATTAATCCAACGACAATAAGGGCAAAGAATCCCCACCCAATGAGGAAGAATCCTTATCGCCATCAAATTGGGAAAAACATATGCTATAAATGCCAAAGCCACCCCATCTGCAGAAAAGCCGAAGACAACATTCATCCTTTAAAAGTTTATCTTTCTCTCCACAGAAAGAACTAACTTAGGTCGAGCAGAACGGCAAAGCCCTCGCCGATTCCTATTGTTACTTGACTCATAGAGAGCGCACCCCAAAGCCGCCGACGTGCCCAATGGCGCTCCAATCTGTGCCCGCCTTTTCCAACACCACCGGCCCGATTGGAAAAGGCATCATCGCGCCGCTCGCTGAACGGCGCCTTTGCAAATAAAAGCCGGGACTTCAAGAATCGACAGACAACGCTAATACAAGTAGAGTCACGCCCAATCCTTCCGTAATTGTGATTTCCAAAACCCCGTGGGTCCGTTGATCAATTCGCCAACCCGCTGAATTCTATATGCGTCTCACGCCACGAGACCCATAACCGAGTATAAATGCCTCGCTCATAATCCAATGGACTCATATAAAAACCAATATTTTATACAAATGATTTATTTACAATTGTCTTTGATTAAGCAATTTATACAAATCAGTCTTATGTCCATAATTTTACAAAATACAAGAGAGGCCATTCGCTTTCGCCTCTAAAAACCCTGATGCGTCCCATCCCCAATGCTGCCTTTCGTACCTGAAAAATTGGTCCTTACGATGGGCGAGCAAAGCCCAATAGTGGAATTTCCCTACTGGGTTACTCCCACCTATGCAATGCAATGGCACACCAAACATACAACACATGCTAATATATCATCATGCATATTAACAATTTAACCCATGCATCATGTTATTCAGCTTTATAATCATAACATAAACTAGTCACGGGCTAAGGCACAATCCGATTTGCCTGGTTTCGGGAATGGGCCCACAATTTCACAATCAACATGTTATCTCACCCATGGCAACAACAAGCATCATTATTAAATCATACAAAACAAACCGTGGACTCCGTCCAAACTATTACCTGGCGGATTTATTCACTCAGTCCAAATCTGAATCAAGTCACGCCTATCCAGCCTCAAACAAATCCCCATCCACATATCACTTAATTTTAAGAAAAAGTAAAACAAAGAGAGAAAACCCCCTACCTTTTCGAGTTTGTCTAAACTCCCAAAACTGAAATTACATGTAGTCCTTTGCCGTGGGGGAGCAATCTTTGCCTCTTGCCTCGCTTCTGGGGTCACGGTCCCATCGCTGGGAATTTTAGAGAGAAGGTAGTGTTAGCAATTATGTGCTCTTGTCCCACTTAGTATACTTTAAATTTATAATAATAAATATAATTTATTATAAGAACGGTTATTTATAATAAATATAATTTATTATAGAATCAAGTATTATAATAAATATAATTTATTATATTTCGAACATTATTCCTTGACGGAATGGGTTTTAAGGTTTTCTTGAGACTTTTTGATACAAATATTTTTCATATACATATTTTAACATATAACAAAGTTAAAAAAGAAAGAATATTTCTATTCTTGGTTTTTCCTCTAAGCGTCTAAGATTCGCCCACGTCTCGATTCATCAGGCTCCACACACACATCCATACCACCCCTCGAGGATAGATCCGGAAGATCTGACTCGCGCGCATTGGGTCGATCCGTAGATCGACTCGTAGATCGCTGGTCGCGGTCGGCCAGCTGTAGATCCGACTCTGTAGATTGGTCAGGTTGGTGGTCATTCAGTAGTCTAGTTGGATGTGATCCGCAAATCTACATAGGTAATTTTATTTAATATTGAATTTTGTGATACAAATACAATGTTTAATCATATCAAGTAGATCCATGCTTCCGTCGTGTGGTTTTCCTTCACCGGTAATGTGAGCATGCTATGATTAGATATGTGTATCTAGGTATTCAATAATGCATGTAATTTTTGATGTTGATTTAGCGGGGCGGCACTCAGTTCTATTTGTTGTTAGATCGCATGATTAGACTGTTAATTTTATGATTTTTGTTCATGAATGGATGTATTATTTTAATGGTTTTGCCCTGTATCCATGTAAGATTTTTGATTGTATTAATTTTTGGGTTTGTAACAGGAGGCCGGGCTATGATCGTGCTCTTCCGTTTTATTTATTATTTACGTTTTTTTTTTAATTGGTAAATAGTTGTAATTTTAAATTTCAACTCAGAATCAGACACCCTTCATTATTTGAAAGCCGAGAAGACTGGACACCATCTCGTAACGTCACCACCTGCGGAACGCAGGAGGAGGAGACGCCTGCCGGACGGACGCATAAGTGTCTGAACGGCCAAGCCATCGCCTCATACGCCGGTGGAAGTTTCTGCGCGTGGTCCTCACTCGCTGATAGTCTTTGGGCGCCGTGAGGGGGCGCGCATAAGTGAGTCGCGTTTTGGCAATGCATTCCACGGGCCGGGCTCGACGTGCAAGTGGTGGTTCTTCCCGCCCTGCTTGATTCGTGGATCTACGACCTACTACCCTTCAAATTAGAACATGTTAGGTTTTAGGTTTTATTTCATTTTAGTTTTGGGCCTTATGCCTTTTGTAAACTAAAATAATTGGGCCCAAGAACCTTAGGATATTTTCATAATAAAGCCCTTTAGAAACCATGGATTAGGTTATTTAATTAATGTGCTTTTGTGAATGGTTTAAATTTATAAGGCTTATAACATGTTTTATGTGTGATAACATGCCATATAGAATAGGTGGTGCCATATAAATTTGCATCAATGATAATTACATGTGCATAATAATTATTATGATTCTATAATCTAGCTTTTAATAATTATGGAAAAAAATTATTTTATTTTTTTGAAATAATTTAGAAAATCCCTATTAATTAAAATATTGAATGGTGAAGGTTTTAATTAATTTAATTAATTTTAAACCTAAGGGTTCCATTTCTCCATTGTGGGTCTAATAATAAATGATCATGTGATGCCCCAACTGATAAACATGGTCGATTTTATCGATTAGACTCAATTAAGTTTCAAATTTTAATAAGACTGATCGCCCAACGCCGGCAATCTTGGATATTGTGTGATAATTTGTACAAAACAATGGTTAAAAAACATTCAAACTTAATTTAATTATTACCCTCCCAACGAGGCTATGATATTTTTTATTAAGCGCCTAAAAATGAAACAATGAGAGTTTAAATGATTTTGTATTATCTAGGAAAGTTCTTTCACAAGAGTAAAGCTGGATTTAAGTAATCCGCCATGAATTTCATCTTTCCCGTGAACCAACTTAGTCGATACTAACTACTTCACATCAAATTTAGTTCGCGAAATATCTTGCCCAACGAAGTGTTTATAATGGAAACTAATGAATTGCTTACACAAATGAAAATAGTTTTGGGATTTACTAAATTTTAAAATTATGTTTATTGTAAGATATTACGCTTTTAATACTAGTGTGTATTTTTTAAATGCATCATTTAACCACTTTGCAAATGATTTTTGAGTCAAAAGCCTATGGATGGAAATAATTATAAAGGGAATTAAAACTAACCCAGACATTGTTCTCGATTTTGAAAAACTAAGTTTGTCCTATTCACCCAAAGCCCAATGAGCCCGCTGCAGCAAATGCATCCGACTGTCGAAAAGACATGAACCTGACAAGGCAAATATATCGGCCACGCTATATTCTGCGCGTTGCTAGTCATTTGAAAGGACAGATATCTCATCTCGAGAGTGGAGCAAATGATCCGCACTCGATAAGATGTCAGACAATCAATGTTTTAAGGCAGGTCATAGCTAGGCTATAATGAACACTAATGACTGGGAAGTAGGGATCATCAGCCTGAAAATGATGTCACATCTCAACTGCTTCAAGTGTTTGGGATGAAGATGGAGCAAAGGTCCCAAATTGATTTCATATTCAATCCCTACCCGACGCTTTACTCGCTTTAAAGTTAATTATAATATGAACAAGATGGATCTAACTCCTACAAGAGTCGACGCATGAACTTTGAAAGGGCCGGAAGGGCTTTCGAAAAGTCAAAGGTTCATATGATCGAGGGTTCTACTTTCAAGCCCAAAGGGAAACCTAAGGGTGGAAAAAGAATAAGAACAAGGTATGGTCGGTACCGCCACAAAACCACCGCTTATGAAGAGCCAGCGGCAAGTGCTTCCGCGCTGATGTATGGTCACCGGAAGCGTATCACCGACAATAAAAAGCAAAGGTATGGTGATTTAAATGTGGTCAGTTGTTTAAGGGAGAATATAATGATAAATGATCATCGATTCAGAGTTATAACTACGCTCCTCGTTACTCTTGCAAATGGCTCGCATAAATCCAATTTAATGCTGACAGAATGTGTGAGGTTGAGGTTTGAAATGGAGAACATGTTCAAGTAAGCACAAGACAAGTAGAATTATTTTTCAATAATGATAGACTTTATGTTTAGTAGACTGCTTATATGTACGATTTTAAAAGGAATTTAATTTCAAGGTTGTTTATTTGAACAAGGTTTAACAAAGGAATTTAATTCTTTATTACAATAAGAAGTTCAACTTTTCGCTATTTGAAAATTCTGATTTGATGTATGGTCTTTATTATTTAAGTCCTATGTCCTATGATGTTTTAATTACCGAAATTGTTGATAAGCATGATCACCTAGCCAAGAAAGAAAGTTTCAAATGAAACGTACCTTGGTATCATATTAGGCCTACATTAATCCAATAGATCTCATGGTTCGTAAGTGATCTCAACTTCCTGCACTTCAACCATACCAAGACGTGAATCTTGCTCACGAAATGACCAAAAGGCCCTTGTAAAGCCAAAGGATATCACGCAAATCAAACCGCTGAATTTGGTGCATACCGATGTGTGTGCGGACGATAAATGTCCAAGCCCCAGGAGGGTCTGATGTTTTGTCACCTTCTGAGATGACTACTCAAGATATGGATATATTTACCTAATCACCAAAATAAAAACTTTCACTAAATTTCGAGTATAAAGAGGTGGCGAAAGCAATTAGGACTCCATCAAGAGCTTGGTCGTAGGAATTAGTGAATACCTATCTGGAGAGTTTAAGTCTTACTTGACTCAGGGGATAGTTTCACAACTATCGGCTGAACACCCGACAAAATGGAGTTACGAAAGAAGAAATGAATCTTTGGGGATGTGGTGAGTCAATGCTTAGTTATTCATCTCTACCTATATCGTTTTGGGGATATGCCATAGCGCAATGTATCTTAGATTTAGTTCCTTCAAACGGTTCTAAGACACCTGGAATTGTGGAAAGGCATAAAAAACTCGTTTTAAACTCTATATCAGGAATATATGGGGTGCTCACACATGTCTTAGAAAGGATCCAAATAAGTTGGAATCGTACGAGGAGGAGTTTGCACATGTTTGTTGGCTACCACTAAAGGAACTGAGAGGTGGAAGTTATTTACTGAATCCTTCGGATAAAAAAGGTTGTGTGAGTACTCACGCAACTTTTGGAGGAAGACTATATAAGCAATTTAAACCCAAGTAAATCATTCTTGAGGAAGCTTGGCTTTCATTTCGAAGCAAGCATTCACAGAATTATCTTGGCCTCTAATACCACGATTCCTATGCATGTTGAGGGGAAAATGTGCAGAAGGTGAGCAACTGCAGTGGAACAGTGGAACAAGATCGATACGAGGTGGAGGCAAGACCGAAGAGCAGTCTGAGAGGAACTAGTTGCCTTTACAGGCTGAGAGCAATGAACCCCTGACCCGGTGGAGCTTAAGTCGTAGTGATAGAGTAAGGCGAGCACATAGGGATTATCTTGCTAGCGAAGTCTTACGGGGGTGTACTATTGTAGTGAAGATGATCCATCAATTACAAAGAAGCCTTTGGAAGATGTGGATCATACGGGAGTGGCAAAGGCCATGGGCTAGTGAAATGGAATCATATGTATTCCCGATTCGAGTGCAGTCTCTTGTAGAGGCACCAGGGGTAAAACCTGATAGGGTGTAAGTGGATTTACAAGAGAAAGAGGATCGAGATGGGAAGGTGAAACCTTGAAAGCTAGATTAGTGGCAAAAGGCTATACCCAAAGAGGATAGATTATGAAAGCCTTTTAGCCGGTAGCCATACTTAAATCTATCAGTTCTTTATTTGTATTTTATAGTCTCGATTAAGTTTGGCGGATGGATGTCGAAACGACCTTTTTAAATGGCAATTTAAATGAGGACATCTAAATGCAGCTGACCCTGAAGGTTCGAAAGTAAGGCAAGAACACATGGTATGCAAAGTTGCAAGGTCCATTTATGGACTCGCAAACATCGAGGATCATGGAGTTCATCGAGGTTTGATCAGGCCATTCTTCTTTTGGTTTTGAGAAAAGCCTGATGAACCTTGTTGTTTACAAAAGAATCCAAGCACAGGTAGTTTTTAGTCGCTGCGTAGATGATATTGTTAATCGGAAAGCAGTGAGCCAATTAATTGTCCCGGTGTAAAATTGGATTACCATGATTTGATATGAAAGACTTGGGAGAAGCCAGCTATATTCTTGGAATCAGAGCTTATACGAGGCCGGAAAAGACTAAGTTGTTGCTTATCCTCAGAAGCCTCTTATATTGATAAATTCTTGTCATGTTTAACATGGAAGGAGGTGAAAAGGGGATCCTTACCCTTTAGACATGGAATTCATCTTTCTGAGAGACGATCACCAAAAACTCCTGGCGGAAAGAGCATTATGAGTAGGATACCTTATGCCTCATTGTAGGTAGTCTCATGTATGCCATGTTATGTACGGAGCCGGATATATGTGGTATGCGTGGGGTTATGGCCCGTGTAATCTGATCAGGTGAAGAACCTTTGGATTGCGATAAAGCATATACTTAAGTATCTAAGGAGAACAAGAGATTATATGCTAGTGTCTGGTGGGAGTTTAAAAACCATTGGTTTCCGCAGACTGAGGCTTTCAGGGATGTGTCCGAAAATCTACCTCTGGTTATGTGTTTACACTATATGGTGGAGGTATGCATTGGAGGAGTATTAAACAAGCGTGTGTGGCGATTCCACCCCTGAAGCTGAATATGTTCTTTGCCACAGAGGCGGCTAAGGAAAATTTGTGTGCATTTGAGAAGGGGTCATTATGGATCTTCGGGTGATACCCGGTCTGGTCGGTATTACGCTACTTGTGACAGCAGAACAGGCCCATGCTGCAGTCGAAGAACCAGGTATCACAAACAAAAGCACATTGAGAGGAAGTACCACTTGATCCGAGGACATCATTGGCGAGGAGACAGTGGTTGCAAAACAAAGCGTCGGAGAAGCCTAGCGGACCCATTCCACCGAGGCTCTGCACATTGAGTTTTTTGAAAGACATGTAGATTCATGGGTGTTAGGAGATTACGGACTTATTTTGGACTAGTGGGAGTTTTTTATTTGAGCTTTGTAGCAGAGACAAATAAGTGTATTTTTACGTGTTAATAAAATTTGATAAGGTATTAATTTCTGCCAATGCGCACTAGTATTTTTCAAGTATTAAGGTCAGGATTATTCATACGTTATGTGGTCATATGGATACGTCCATGGAAGACATGATCATAAGTTCTCATAATTAATGAATAAAATCACGATTATTAGACAAAAGTTGGATGCTTTATTTAATTTGCAATATTTTATGAAATAATCTGTCTTGGTTATTATAAAATATTGGTGCAGATTATGTTTGCATTGATAGGATCAAAGTAAGATTTAATTAAAGTTAAATTTACTGTGAAGGAATTAAGAATCTCAAGTGATATTTGATTGTGCTTTTCTCGATCGAGTTTATTTTAAATAGGTAATTAGATAATTATCGGTCTTTGAATGTCAATATGTGAGGCTGTACGGCGGCCAATACCTAGATGATTTGGGAGCGTGATTGTATAATTACGGTATTTATGAAATAAACAAAAAATGAAGTGTATGAAATATCACTCTTGATATGTTTCGGTACTTGGATGTTATGAAGTCAACGTAGTACATTTGATCCATTAAAAATGTTAAATCAAGAAGATTAAAATAATTAATTGATGACGAAAAATATAATCAATTAATTATCGATATTTACAATGGAGAAATTAATATATATATCAATATTATTAATTTTGGAGGTTCAACTCACGGGCCTTTAGTGGAGTATACGGATTAGATAATTGCTTTTTGCAATTATAAGAGCCTTAATTAATAATAATAGTTGGATCCCAGGCTAGCTCGAAGGGAAAGTGGCGGAGCTCATGCTCCAGTAATGGGCTATAGAACCACAGTTAAATTACATGGTTTTGAAACCTCACTCAGTTTGTACTCAAAAGCAAAAATTAGAAGGTGTTTAAAACATTATATGCTCTTGGTCCGCCCAGTGATACCGAATTTATAAACCAAAATATATTTCGCCATAAAAGCGGTTATTTATAAATAATATAATTTGTATATCGAGCGAGTTCTTCTCAATAAATAATTTAATCCTCATGAAATAGTCCTTCCATGATGGAATGGGTTTAAGGTTTCTCTTCACAGACACCTGTCTAAATATTTTCATACATATTTTGAGAAATCTGAGAGCAGAAAAAGAAAATATTTCTCTTTGGTTTTCCTCCGTATTGAATTGGATTTCATCCAGTTCATTATGCTGCATCATACCACCTGAGATAGTCACGGAAGATCGGACCGGTGCAATTCTTGTCTGTAGATGGAATAGGTGTAGATGCGTTGGTTAACGTCTTCATTCTTTGTAGATACGGCGGTGTAGATTCTTTGGTTGGTGATCTAGAAGTCACAGTTGTGAATCACCAAATCTACCATAGGTAATTTTATTTAATATTGAATTTTAAATCTGATTGCATGTTTAATCATATTCTTTAGATCCATCTTGTTGTGTGGTTTTTATTCGGGTAGAGCTTCTCTCTCTAAAATCCCACACTTTTCCTCTCTCTTCCGTTTGCTCTCTCTTTTTCCTCCTCTCTCTGCCACGATAAGCGAGTGAGATTGGGACAAGAGACTTGTCTCTCTTATGCATATCCATTTCTCATTTGGACGCTGTAGATTACCATCCACTTATGTCTAACGGATTAAAATCAATCAACATGATACATGTAATACATCATGACTCAAAGCCAGACTCAATCGTTTGACTCTCTCCCATAGCTTGACACGTGGCGCCTCTTGGGCCACTCATAAAGTGTCAAGTGTCCCGCACTCCTCTACGTGCCTCGAAAAACGTGAAATTCCAACTATCTCGGAATTAGACGAAATTCGACGTGGTAGCTAGATTTCGTGAGATGATTCCAACGGTGAAGTCAGTTTTTGATCATCAGGGTCTGAAAGAATTCCGGATTTTGATCGAAATTATCATTTCTCTTCAGCAAAAATGCGGATTTTCGGGGTCTCATAGAATCAGACCGGCTGGTGGGGTGGATAGTCGACCTCTCGAAGGCGCATTAAAGACTGTGCGGGCCAACACGGACGAGGTGGAGGCACTTGTCTCTGGCAGCATGATGAGAGGGTGAAGCCGACTCACAGAATGATACAGCGCCGCGGGAATCGCGTCGTTAGGGAAGGCCATAACACCACTTTGCTTTCGGAGACTGACCACACCTCGACCGCTTTCAGAAGCGACGGTCGGCCAGGAGCCCGGGGCATGGACCACGCCAGCGAGAGAGCTGTGGCTTAATACGGGGACCTCAGACGTGACATTTTCTCGGTAAAATGGGAAGGCGTCATGGGACGAGAGGTTCAAAGGTATCCAACCAGGGCTGACCACATGGAGGAGTGGAGTGAGACGGCGTGGGACTCACATGGGCGCCTGGTGTATTAAAGTGATCCTGGATTTGCGTAGGAATTGCTCCAGCCCCCTTCCAGTGAAGTTTAGAATACGCAAATTGAAGCAGTTCGATGGTCTGGATCCTGTGACCATCTGCCTATAAGAAGAATCGGATGGAGTTACATTGGTATCGGGACTACTGTCTGATCTGAGCCTTCGCTATCATGCTAAAGGTCGGCTTGGCTTGGTTTATAGGCTCCGCCATCGTCAGTCTCTGTTTGGAACTCTCCATGGCGTTAGTGCCCACTTCATTAGAGCGAGAACATACGAGAGCCAGAGTTATGCCTGTATTATAAGTCAGGCCCCTTGGGAAAGCCTAAGGTCTTATGTCTAGGGTTCAATGCCGAGTCTCTGAAGGTAGATATACCGGATGAGAAGTTCACTATCACTGCATTCATCGCTGTGTTAGGAGTGCAGTCAAAAGATTTGATGTTTTCCATATCCAAGAATCCACGAGGAGCAAGCATGCCTGTGGTGCTATCGCGAAAAGTACATAAACGGAGAAGCCCTCATATCCAAGAAAAGCTCTTGACCCCTGAAAGAAGCTATAGCAAACCAAACAACGGGGACGAAGCCACAAGAAACCAATAGGGAGAATTCTAAAGAAAGATAGGGAGCGGTAACCAGAGAGGCATGAGGCGTCAGACCATACAGGACCACCTCGGCCCAGAATTCGTCAGGCAATTATTCTCGTGATTCGGCCCACACGACCCCTGATGTCTCCGCCGAGTCTTCTTGTGAAATGCAACATGAACGGTTTCTAAGATGGCAGGCCGGATGAAGTCGGATGCCACGAAAGAGATAACACGGTGGTAGTAGTTCACAGGGGACCACAGACGCAGAGACGGACGTTGTATCCCCTTTCAAGAAGGAGATAGAATGTTGTTTGTGGGTATCTCCCAGGTAAACCGTATCCTCAGAAGGGTTAGAATCGGCGCGACCACCGCCACCTCGCGGGACGAAATGACTCAACACCCGACAGCCCTTAGGGAAATTCACATGATCTCGGGAGGATTTGCGAGTGGGAATGGCCTGCGTAGGGGCCCATGCGTGGCATCGGATCCAAGAGGTAATGGAAGTACAAAAGCGATATCGAAATTGTCTCGACTCGACCTGACCCCGTAACATTCTCGAACTCGGGACTGGAGGGATGCTGACACCCCCATGGCGACCCTTGGTAATACAGGGCGATTGTGGCTAACAAAATGATCCACTTGGGTCTGGTCGATGATAGAATTCAGTGACACATCATCTCAGCGTTGGCTTTTTGATAGGATGGGCATCGGAAGGGAGAAGCTGGAACCAGTCAACACACACCTGCGAAGATTCTCTGGAGAGAAAGTGCTACCTTTGGGATCAATACAGTTAGTACTCACTCAGGAGACCCCGCAATGCCCGGCAATAATGCGATAAAGTTTCTCATAGTAGATGCCCGTCACATTTTATAACATGTTGTTGGGCAGTCAGACCCTCTCTCAACGCCATAAAGGCCATCATTAAAAACACACATGATCAGGTTTCCCACCCGCGGGTGGGTATGAGATAGTTCGAGGAGGCCGGCGCGTGGCAGGGTGCTACTGGCATCCATGTGAGCAAAAGTAGTCAACAACGTATGCATGGGCCAGAGGCTGAGCGCTCGTGGCCAGGGGTAAATACCGACTGAGCCCACCGGAAGAAATTTGGGCTGTGCGGTTAGACTGATAACCACGAACACCTTACTTTCATTTGGCTCAGGCTAGCGAAGACCTCAAACATCTCCTTATTCACTTCTTGAAACCGAAACGGATGTCTTCACGTGGAAGCGGGGAGGACATCTGGAGGATTATTACGCCGATAATCACTCATAGACCTAAGCGTGATTCATCCTTCAGCGGTTAATAAAGGTTTGTCAGAAGGATAAAGAAGAATGATGAGGAAGTTGGTGACTCATGAGAGGAGCGATGGAAGTGGAATGTGCAGATTCGTTTGGTAGTGTGCCGTCAAAGCGAATGGCAAGTGGCGACTGCATCGACTGCGACACCAGCAGAGCATGCCGAATGGTTTCCTACGCATGGATCGACCTCATTGTAGATGCCACAATGCGACATGAACTCCTTAGTTTCATGGATCTTTCTCCGACTACAACCGGATCGACATGGATCAGACGACGAGAGAAGACCTCGTTCTCGTCAAGAATGGGGGACTCTTATATGAAATCATCACGCTGGGCTAAAGAAACGCGGGCTACCTACCCGGAGGTTGGTGAACAAAGATGTTAAGAGCGAATAGGGGCATCCATGGAGTATATAGATGACATGTTGGTGAAATCCAACCACGGCGAGCTCCACATAACTCCATGCATGCAGGGCATTCCGGATCGGAGAGTCTGACATGAAGTTGAATCCAGCTAAATGCATTTTTGGAGTCTCAGCCGAAAAATTCTTAGGTTTATAGTTAACCAGCGGGAATTGAAACGAAGTCGAACAAGATATTTGTGCTTTCGACATGCATAGTCGACGTAAAAGAAGTCAACGTCTAACGAGAGAATAGCGGCGTTGACGGATTTGTGTCGAGGCCCGGTGATAGATGTCAACCTTTCTTCCGGGTTCTAAAGCTTTCAGCGGATACACATTGAAGAAGTGTTGCGACGCGAAAAGCTGCTCGAGCTCCACTCATTACGGTGACCTACGGAAATCTTTGCTCTGTATCGGCGGTTTCATTCTTGAAGCCAGGCGCCATCATATCGAGAGACAAGGCCGGTATAACATCCGGTCTATTATTGCGGTAGAACTCTGAGGAGGCCAAAGGAGGTATCGAGGATGGAGAGAAACTAATCCACAGCGTTAATACTTGTGACGAAAGCTCGCCCTTACTTTCAAGCTCTCATACCATTGAAGTCTAACGAATGCCGATGAAGCGAGTATTACACAAACGGGAGACCTCGAGGAGAAGGCGATGAAGTGGGCTTTAGAGTTGAGCTAGTTCGGCATCAAATCTGAGCCAAAGGGTAATAAAGGCGGGTCTTATGATTTTGTCATGGGTTCACTGGCAAACTTGAGATCTGAGCAGCGTCAAGACCTCCCCGTTTAGGCTGTTCGTAGGCAGGCGCGATGCTCGAGGAGCGGTCTTAGAAATTCAATCCATTCCTCCCAAAGGAATAGATATCGAATATGCTCGGTTGGGTTCCAAGCCTCCAGCAATGGTCGAATATGAGAACATCATCGATTGAACTCCAGCCTCGCCCATTGATGGAAGTTGACTGACGAGGTATGCGATGACTCCGGGATTGGTAGTAAGCGGAAATAGAAGACACCTCTGAGGCGAAGGTGAAAAAATGATCCTGCCTCGAAAAGGTAGAATTCTTGAGGAAGTTCATGCTAGTTCAAGTCGGACATACCCATAGCAAAAACTCCAGGCGGATGCCACTAGCAAAGCGCAGCAGCCTCTGAAGATCTAAAAGCAGACTTCATGAGTACCCTTTGCAGAACCTCTATAGTCTATTGTGTGTTTTAATTAAAGAAAAGAAAAACTTTCTTGTGTGTGTTGGGTGATGTTGATTTGTTGGTGGAGGAAGAGCTGAGAGTCTCCTATCATGGCCAGAAATGAAATTTGGATGGACCCCATTTGGGACTCTTTGACGGTTGCTTTGGCGACCGAAAGAGGCTTCTAAGCTTAGGTCAGGTCGACCGGGGGTTCACTATTCATAAGAAGTCTTTACAAGCGGGGTTTCACCCATCCTCAGTGCATGTAGGGAAAGACACGGAGCTACGTCTTGGGGAGTGCATGTGAAGGTGTTATCTGAATCCTGTCGAAGCTCGGACGTTGGCGGGAAAGGCCTTAAGGGCCAGGGTGCGGCCCACAATGCTCAGGAGGCGTGTGGGGGACTGGTCGAAGTCTGAGAAGTTTGTCGGGAGCACGCGAAATCTCGCCTCTCATCAGAGCGATTGGTTTGAGTCCACCTGAAGCCTGACCTTTTCGGCGATCTGGGTCCTAGATAGTGGGACCTCTGCCCGTGGAAAGGGCTGGATGCAAGTCGCCATCGTAGCAGGTGGATTATTGCGAATGGGCGAAGCGAACGCTGGCTCTTATCATAGAAACGAGGAAGATCTGTGACTTCATTTGGTGTTCCATAATTTGTAGGTTCGGTATCCCGAGAGCCACAGTGTCGATAATGAGTATTGACGCTAAAGTTGAGGATTTGCAAATGCTGAGGCTGAGTCAGAACTACTACTCGTCCAGCTCATCACGATCTAATGGATAATTTGAAGTCACCATTAGAACTCTTAAAGTACCTTTAGGGTTAGTTGGAGATCCCCAAAGGCAAGTGGGTGTAGAGTACCTGCAGGGTGTTGTGGGCATCTGGAGACTACGCGCCAGTCCTGGGCTGGCCCCGGTCGCTCTGGCTTTTGACACTGGCGGTGGCCCTGTCGAATCAGTTAAAATCCCGAGGATCGGGTGCAAATGGAACATAACGAAGAGGCTCTCCTCCTAAACCTGGACCTCTTGGATGAAAAGCGTGATCGGGTCCCAGCGTCTGAGAAGACGACAGGTACTACAGCAAAAAGTCAAGCCAGAGTTACAAGCACAGCGGACCCTAGTCTTAAAAAGCTTACGCTGAGGAAAATCAATGCACTTGGAAAGTAGGGCCTAGTTGAGAGGCCCTATATTATATCTCTCGTGTCATCAGACCGGGTAATTATGAGCTTCAAATAGAAGAAGGAAAAGTTCTACCTCACTCTTGGAACGCTGAGCATCTTAAGCGTTTTTATCAGTAGACCTCGGATTGTAATCTTTAATAAAGTATCATCAGCTTTTAGATACATATGTGTGTTTACTTTATTCAATATCCTCATAAATCAAAAGGCGGGGCATCTCAGTAAAAGAAAAACAGACAGCTTAGCTAGGGAACAGACGAGAAAGTTACACACATCAGAATACACAAATTGCGAAAAGAAAATTTTCTTTATTGTGAAGGTACAGATTGATTACAATCAGCGGTATCATTCCTTATATCTGAAATAAACGGTACTCGCCAGTTCCCTCGAAAAAAAAAAATTGTGAGCGAAGGAGAAGGGGAAAGAAAGAGAGAGGAGAGAGAGAATTTAGAAAAGAAGGGAGAAGGAGAAGAAGAAGAGAAAGAAAAAGGAGAAAATGGAAAGCTGTTACTAAAGTACAGCTCTCTCAGGCAACATTCCTAACACGAAACTAGGAATAACACTAACTCCCCATAAAGGAAGACTAGGGAAAAACACAGCTCCACGGGCGGAGGTCCGCCAGCTAGAGACCCAGGAGTCCCTAATGAGCCCGCACAAGGGTATTGACCTTGGCGCAGCTTCATCACCGCCGCGAATTCCAGTTGCGCCCCAAAAAGGGAAGAAGTTTCGAAGTATGAGCTCCATAGCGGAGAAGTCACCATTTATAAGAAGGCCAACGCACTCGAAAAATCGCCGCGATGGTTTCAATTCTCCATAAGTAGGCATGAAGGCGCGCTCCTTTTCAAAGTGGAAGTCAAGCGGTAGCACTCAAAAGCTCAGTTTTGAAGAGCTCGACTACTCAAGAAGGCCATATAGCCGCGAGGCAGTGGCTAAAGGCGGGAATGGCCCATGGAGCCTCAGCTGGCTTAGTTTTGAAGAGCTGTTGCTCGAAAAGGCCGTATAGCCACTTAGCCCGGTCGGCTCAAACAGTTTTGTACGGGCCTCAGCGGCTCGATTTTGAAGAGCTCATTGCCAACTAAGGCCTGGTAGCCTAGGAGCAAGTTAGCTCAGGCATGTCAGCCTATGGAGCCTCGGAAACTCGTTTGAAATCATTTGCTCAAGAAGGTCATATAAGCGCAGACCAGTTCAGGTAAAGAGCGGGAATAGCCCATGGGGCCTCGTGACTTAGTTTTGAAGAGTTATTTGCTCGGAAAAGGCCATATAGCCCGCGTAGCCGGTTATTTCGGTGATTTAGCCTGGTCTCAGACTCAGTTTTGAAGGCTGTTGCTCGACTGAGCCTGGTAGCCTAGGGCGAGTCGACTCGGACATCGGCTTATGGAGCCTCGAGCTCGGTTTGAAGAGCTCGGTTGCTCAAGGGCCATATAAGTAAGGTAAGAGGCGGGTTCAACTCAAACGCGAATGGCCATGGAGCCTCGGCGGCTCGGAGTTTGAAGAGCTCATTTGCTCAACTAAGGCCTGGTAGCCCGAGTGAGTCGACTCGGGCATGTCGACCCGTGGAGCCTCGAAGCTCAATTTTGAAAAACCACGGCGCCAGAGAGAAGAGAGGCCGCCTGAGGGGTGCGGTGACGAGTTCAGCTCGAGGCGGGGAATAGCCCGTGGAGCCTCAATGGCTCCGAGTTTTGAAGAACTCGCTTCCTCGAGAGAAAAGGTATACTGCCACAACCAGGTCTCATTAAAATGAGTTTAGCCAAGACCTCGGCTGACTCAATTTTGAAGAGCTCGACTACTCAACTAAGGCCTAGTAGCTCAGGCATGTCAGCCCATGGAGCCTCGAAGCTGGGTTTGAAGGCTCATTGCTCAAAATATATAGTGACATTCGGCTGACGAATCGCCCATGGAGCCTCATGACTATCCAGGTTTTGAAACTTAAACTGCCCAGAAAAGGCCATATAGCCACGTGAGTTCATCTCGAGCGGTTTAGCCATGACCTCAAAGCAGGCTTAGTTTTTGAAGAGGCTCATTGCTCAACTAAGGCACAGTAGCCAGGAAGCAGTCATTTCGGGCGGAATGGCCGAGACCTCAATGACTCAATTTTGAAGAGCTCATTGCTCGACTGGGCACGGTAGCCCGGGAGCAAAGTACCGGCTGAATATCGAAACCTATGGAGCCTCAATGGCCCGATTTGGCTCATTTGCTCAGAAAGTCCTATAGCCAGGCAGATTCATTTTGGGGCGGAATAGCCCATGGAGCCTCAGCGACTCAGAGTTAATGAAGAGCAACGCTGGAAAGAAGCCATATAGCCCCGTGGCAGTTCAGACAAATTAGAACAACCCGAGGCCCAATGGCTCAATTTTAGAGCATAAGCGCTCCCGGGGCCTTGCACGCACAGGGCTCGGGTTCGTGGGCTTAACGTTTCAGGAGGCCTCTCATCAGCCCCGAGGCCAGTGGCCTGGATTTTCACAGCATATCCCAGCTCGAAAGGGTCTTGGGTCATATGGCTTCCCGGGAGCCCAGTGGCTTAGATCACGAAGCATAAGCGTGAGAAGGCCAAGTAGCCACCGGGTGGATAGCTCAGTTTGGCGAGCTTGACTCAGGTGGCGAGCCAAATAAAGAGGCGAAGGAATGAAAATGGGATATTCATTGAGAGCGCCATCACATATATCAGGGTTCGGCTTGTGAAAAAAAAAAAACAAGCATAACCCGATGACAAGGGGTGTTGGCTCTCCCAGAATAGATCATGAAGAAGGATTCTTCCGCCTCCTCATTACTAGGGATATCGAAATTAAGATCGAGCTCGAGGTGAGCATTGTGACCCCCTCCCTCTGGCTGAAGCCTTCAGGAAGGCCATCAAGTCACGGGCCTCGTCCCTCGAAATGTATAGCTCCATCCCTTTAAATGACTAGGTTTCACACTCAGAGGGTCCCTCTTAACTGTGGCACTCCTGATCGTTTGATAAGTCGAGCGCCAGCTTCATGATGGGCTCCGTCTAAGCGTGACGCCTTATTCTGCAGTTGTCTCTAGCGTACGCAGCTCTTCCCTAGTTACTGCGGCTCGTTGCGGGATGATTGCATCATCCACGACTGCACGGAGCTTTCGATCGAGGCGACTGCGATTCGTCCCTTGCTCCGAAACGGTCATCTGGGCGACGCGGCCCGTCACGACCTCCAGCTCCCCTAGACCCGCTTTTTAAGCCATCTCGGGCCTTTTCTTTCCTATCCTCAGCTGCTTCGCATCATCAGTAGTATGTTCAAATCATACCTAAGCTTCCTGGCCTCCTCAGTCATACACGTCGATCTCGAATTCTGTTCGCTCGGAAATGAAAGCGACCACCTCCTTGTAAGCCTCTGGCGGCTGGCGTGGCCACCGTTCGATCCTTTGCCAAACTCTTCGGGATGGGTGGCCACCTCTTAGATGCCCAGCATAAAGTCAACACTTGACTTCGAGATGGGAGAATCGAGACCTGGCGAGACATGGAAATCCACGGAGGAGCGAGAACTTCTGAGGCTACTAAAGGGTTAGGCCCAGGCCTCGGCGGGCGGGGCCGCAGGCTCTTGAATCAGATCTGGATGTGGGCAGACCGCGCTAACCTGACTGGCTGAAGGCAAGGAGATCCATCCTCATCGGCTTGGAGCTTTTCCCTCCTGACTTTCGCCCTCGGGAGGAGGCTTGGCGTTTCTGCGTAGGACTCAAATTGTAATGGGCATAATCTCAACAGGCTTTCGAGTATCACTGGCCGCTGCGAGTAGAACTGGAGACGGGGTTGCGAACTTGGGCTTTAGGAACTCACCAAAGGAGACTGTTTCTACAGACTTTGTTATAAGGTGTGACATTTAGATGATCCCCAACCTCTGATCTTTGCCCCTCGTGCCGTATCACTCTTCTCCAGACTTAGAGCTTTCCGCTTCAATAATTCGAGATTCCTCGAGACAAAATCTCCATCGAGCCAGAAGCCTCTTCGTGGCTTGACAAATGTGGAGACCCGACATGAGAGAACTTACAATGGAGGTGGAGGGCTCAAAGTAGCAAAGGAGGACTTAAACTGTGAGATCTCGGGAGTATCCACCTATAAGCTCAAAGTAGCCGAGGAAAAACACATGGCCGAAGCTTCGCTTTACTAATTCTCTTCTCGGAGCCGAGATTAAAGATGGATACCGAAAAACGCACACCAATATAAAATTAGGGACACCTATAGCTTTTACTAAAACTAGACTAACTTAGCCAAAGAAAAGCTCACGTAGATTTGGGAGTAGCCTCTGCATACAGAAGGCCCAATGTGTCTTCCCTTGTCAGCGCTATGGCTAGATCTAACTCATGGAAGCCACTAACTAAAAGTAAACGCCTTTCCAAAATTTAAGAGAAGACGAGATCAGATGGAGAGCGAGATGTCAGTGGCTAGATAGATGGAAGAAAAGCCCTCTGGCTGCTTCCTTCACACTGTTAAAAAGGCCTGGGAACAGAGCTGATATCGGGAACGCCAGCTCCTTGGTCCCGAAGAAAACCAACAAATTAACCGCATACCCGTAATCACAGTTTATGGTATGAAGTCGTTGCGGCACCTTTTATAAAGGTAAAGGAAAACGTGAGGCCGCATTGTTAGAAGGCCGGGCCTCAAAAGCATACCATCCCTGCACCACCACAGGGAGGTCAAAATGTCCGGAGGACGACTGACACCAAAAGAGGCCCATGGCAGCGCCTCAAAGAAGTTTCCCACAGGTCAAATCTTCTGTGAACCGACTCGCGTGAGCATTCCTCAGCGACCGTCGACTTCAGATATTCCGACCCCACCTGGCATTTTAACTGTTAATCCTACCTTCGGGCCTTTATCCAAGGAGAGAGGCTTCCCGACATCTCTAAAAGAAACTAACTAAACGATCAGAGGTGCACCACTTGTCCGGCCCCAATCTGGAGACAACAAGGAGGTGCCACTCCTGGTGAGGCAAGAGGAACTAATCTTAATTCTACGAGAGTAATAGGTAGAAAGAATAAGACCTAACTAATCTAGCTCAGCGCCTTGCTATTTTATCGAAAAGACAGAAAGATAACACTGTGCAGAATTAAAACGAAAAGGCTACCTCTAAGCGGTGATATCACAAAACGCCAAAAGGGATTTGGATGTATGATTGCATTTAATATGAAGCTCAAACTTCGCGAGAAAAGTAAAAAGCTTTTAATACTGTGAGGGAAGTTGGTAAATACAACGATCGTGGAGGATGTTCTTGAAGAAACTCCAGAGAACTAAAAATGAAGTGAGCACGAAAATCGAATACTATGGCATTACAAGATTCGCTGACTACTTTACTAAAGTCTTAACTAAACCGGTACTTAACTGGCCATGGAAGCCGCGACCATTCAAGAACGACAACCCTCGGCCCACGCCGGTCAGAAACCATGGATAGGGCAATTGATAGGTTTTAAAATGGGCGGAGCAGTCCACTCCGCTGCTCATGAAAGGAAGTCAAAGAAACGCCCGAGCCCTCAGAGCACTGTACCCCAAAACGGGAGCTCAGCCTGTTCGCCCAGGGTGGCAATAAAGACTGATGCTGTACTCGAAAGCCCAACCAGAATCAAAGAATTTATATCATAGAAAGTGGATAATTCTAATAAACCATGATCCGAATTAAAACCAAATCTCATCATTAAGGAAAGTGATATACTTCATCACCGGCCCCCTAATTATCCCTCGGTTAACTCAACGCACATAAGGGCAAGAGAATCCCACCCAATGAGGAAGAATCCTTGCTATCACCATCCAATTGGGAAAAGAGAGAAGGGAGAATGCAAGGCCACTGATCTGCAGAAAAGGCACGCTGGTAACATTCGCCTTTAAACAGCTTTATTCTTTTCTCTCCCATATGGAAGACTAACTTAAAGATCTGAGCTGAATGGCAGCCCCCGCCGATTCCTATTGTTGACTTGCAGGAGAGCGCAGCCTGCAGCCGCGGGACAGCCCAACGGCGCCTGGGCTAGGTCCAAATTTTTCCAATACTGCTTAGTTTCATGAAAAGGTATGTAATCAAAACTCATCTCTTCAAATTGAAAAAAACCAGTAAAGGTTAGAGGTAGAGTTAGGTTATTTTTAAAATAAGTTTTATAAATTTAATGTATCAATGTGAATCAAATTCAAGTTAAGTCTTATTAAAATGAAAATAACATAGAAAGATTAAGGATAAATATTTTTTTAATTATAGAAACATTTTTTTGGAGAAATAAAAATTATTAGGGAAAATTATGTTTCAAGGGTAGTTACATTTTTTTTTTATATTTATTCACTGAATTGAACATAGTGTAGTAATTTATTTTTATTGAGACCTAAACTGAAGGATTTCCCCATTTCAACTCCTAACTACCGAACCAAGCCTACTGATATGTTGAAGCAGGGTTTTAAACTTAAATAAGCTGAAATCATCAAAGTTGAAAAATGATATTCTTTTTTAGGTATAGAAACATGATTTGATGGATAGGATAAAGAAGTTATTTTAAATTTAAAATTTTTCTCAATTTAACATATATTTTTACATTATTAGCCATGTTTTTAAAATAAGTTTTATTCTATAGTGCTATTTTAATCAATATTTGTATATTAGATTATATATTTTAAAATGAATCTTAAAACTTTGAAAAAGAATTTTTCAAAATATAATTTATCAATTTTTTATTTGAAGTTTTTCAAAAGGTGGCAGCCAAAATTTCTTTATTATATATATATTACCTCTTTAAAGTATATACTAGAAGATTGGACCTAACAAATTCTTACATGGAATAAAGATTAACCGATTGCAACCTTAAGTATATATGGAATAATAATTCTTCACTCCTCAAAAATACAATTGAAATATATTAATTACATTAAATATAAATATATATAAGAAGAGTGATGAGTATATATATATATATATATATATATATATATATATATATATATAGAGTATATATATATATATATATATATATATATATTAATTAAAACATGCATGATATATAGATATCTTATATATATGTCTCCCTTCCTTTATTGCATTTCTATTCTACTGAAGACAGTTAGGTTTCTAAATTCAAATATTTATTTTCTATTCAATGAAAATAAAATTGAAACACGATGATTTGAATTCACCAGACATTTATTAGATATATAAATATAAAAAGAAACTGATAGATTTTGGGAATATATTTGTTATTTACAAACTTATAATATAGTGTGGTTTTAGAGGCTTTAAAGTCCAACATTTCCTTATATTTGTCTTTAAAATTATTTGTATGAAAGAAGGAAAGAAAAACATTTTAGTGTTTATAAAAATAATGAACTAGCTCTAATTTGTTTTTTTTTTTTTTTGACAACTACATTTTGTTGCAAAAAATTCTCACTTGTAATTGGTTGAATTTCCAACCTCATCCCTTAATTATGTCCCATAATCAATGAAATCTTATACCATTAGGCTACATTCAGTTAAGAACTCCCAAAATTTCTTCTCGGATTCATTAATTACTCACTTAGACTTTAAACCAAGGACCATTTGAAAATTTTTTTAAATTTTGAGCGCTCTACCAACTGAACTAGTCAAGTTGTTTTTAAAAATTTTTGAAATTAAAACTTAAAAATATATTTTATATGCAAGAAAATAAATATAATCAGTTTTATTGGATGTCGTTTATATTTCACACTCGCTTTTGTACTGATATCTGTTGTGTGAGAATGCAAGTATGGTAGAGAAGGTGGCATGATTTGAATTATTTATTACATCGAAGATAGTAATAATATATAGGTAGATTAATAGGAAACTAACTAACAAAACAGTGAATGGAAACTAAAAATTGTTACAAAACTAAAAAGCCTAAAAAGTAGAAGTAGACTTGGTCTTGATTCCTAATTACGTCCAACAATCCCCTTATGTTGGAGTTGGGATGGAAATGTCAAGAACACCCAACTTCATGGCTAAAATGATGATGGGTTACACTAATGGCAATAGAAATGTCCTACTAACCGCACGTGAACGTAGAAGAGCAATGAGACTTTTGAATTTTTTTCGGAACAAAACGACAATCGTAATCTCAATATATTTGAAGCGCTTTGGTGAAAAAAGGATTTTCAGAATGTGAATAGCTGCTTTGCTTATCGGGCCAATGAACTACAATTGCTGTGAATGATTGGAAAATCAAGATCCTGAAGAAGATATTTAAACCATTGCACCTCTATAAGTAAGCACCATAGGTGAGCTTAGATATTCTCGCTTGCGTATGAACAAGAAGAAGCTGGTTGTTTTTGGTTTTCCAAGAAATAGGACATGAACTCCAACATGGTAAATAATTCAGGATCGAGTGTAGTAGGACACCACCTAGCCAGAGTAAACTATCCAAACAAAAGTAAGAGAGATAGATGCGTAAATGAATAATCTCAACAATAAAGACATTTAAGATAAACGGCTGAACCCTTAATGGTGAAAGTGAATGAAAGGAGTTTAATAAGAAACAAAGATCACTATGTGTTGATAAGATATTTATGGCTGTGGATAGTGAGGGGAAGACCTCCCACCAATCGGGACGATAGATTATGGATTATGAAGAGGAAGTACCATCCTGGTCAGAACGAAGATGTTGTTCCTATTGTGAAAATCGATGGTCGATAATTCAAACATATTTGTGAATCTCGATAAGATGCTAAGGGCATATTTTCTTTGACAGGTAGAAAAATTCCTTGTTTAGATCGGAGATACTTCAATACCTAAAAATATCTAAGATTTGCTAAAGATCTTAAAATGATTGATTGAGAAAATTGTTTGATTTGGGTTAGATATCATCATTATTGCTTCTATGATAATAATATCATCTAATATAGATGAGAACAAAATAGAAGTCTTGATCGTGGAATATATGTAAAAAGAATAGAAATCAAGAGATTGCTCTAAAACCTTGGATGAATAAAAAAAGTGTGGTTGAGAATTTAGAGAATCATTAACTAGAAGTTTGTTTGAGACTATAGATGATTTGTTGGATCATATAGTACAGTTTCTTTATGAAAGTAAAGAAACTGTATGGAAGTTTCATATAAACTTCGCCATTGAGATCTCCTCGAGAAATGGCAAGATTAGAAATGAAGCTGATGTAGACACCAATTTTTTATGGCAGCAATGGAGAGAAGGAGACGAATAGTAACTAGTTTGGCCACAGGTGCAAAGGTATCATGATAGTCGATTCCTTCAACTTGAGTATAACATTTGGCAACTAAACGAGCTTTATATCTCTCAATTGAACCATCAGATCGATACTTAATTTTGTAGACCCATTGTTAAACAATGAGTGATTTTTCTCATGGAAGTCTGATAAAGACTAAGTATTATTTCATCCAAGGGCCTAAATTTTTGGCTATGCACGTGCACTTACTCAGATTTCATGGTTTGAGAATAAGAAATGGTTCTTGATGTGCAATTATATTTGAAAAAGAAAGCATGAGTGAGAATGGGTTTATTTTCTGGGACAAAGAAAATAATCACTAGGTGGAAAATCATTGAAAGTGAAATATGGTTACAAATATAATCTTTGAGATGATCTTGGGGTGGACGCATGAATTTGTTGTGAATGATTACAAGACTCATAGGAACCAAGTACATAGAAGGGTGAGGAGAATGAATGTCCTCACAACAGTGGAGATCATTAATGATCAAGCCGAGACTAAAGCAACCTGGGCATAAGGCTTACAGGGAGTATCCATAAAAAAGATGAGAAATGGTGTGTCATCAAGTAGATAATCATTGAACAATCAATCAGATTATATAAATAGAATCACAAGAACAGCTGAGGGGTAAACGTAATCAAGGTGTAAAGGTGAGGGCAAAGTTCCATCATCATTAATTCGAGTAATAGTACTGAATTTTATGGATGGAGATGAAGATCGCTGAGTGAAATTGATCTTATGAAATATAACGCTAGTAAGAAACATAGATTTGATGAGTTTTGGCAATCATATATGCAAGATCCTTATCGTATGATACAAAAAAAGTACTGTGTTTACATTACTCATCAAATCGATCTTGAATATTCATATTTTTGAAAACATAAACATCCGAAAACCTCAAAGAGACGAGTACTTGGCGAATACCCAAGTAAAAACTTAATGAGGTGATTTATATTTGAGGATCTGAGTTGGAAGTTTACATTAAGAAAGGCAAAGATAATACTATCTACCTTAAAAAGAAATAGGTGTGTTTGTTGAAATTGTAAGATTTCATAATGATCATGAGATGTCGAGGCGGCGTCTGGCACAACGCCATTTTGCAGGCCAATGCAAAGTGATTAGTGAATATATAGGAGATGCTGAATTTAATGAAAGAATGAATATTGTCTGAATAATATTTAGTTGAGAGAAAATCACCACACAAAGGATATGGAAATTTTGTGTTGAATTGATCGATTGATTTGATTAAAAATGAATTAACACATTGAAAGTTTCAATTTATGTTTCATTAACAAATCCAAGTACACTTTGAAATATCATCAATAATAGTAAAAGAAATGTGATCCATTTTTGGATCTTAATAGAAAAAGGACCCCAAATGTTGTGGTATGAATTAATTCAGCAAGCAATGATAGGTTTGAAACGGTTAATTTATATTTGAGAAAAGAGATATATGAACAGACATGAATTGGTAAACAAAACTTTATTCACAGAGAAGAAAATTCTAACAAGAATCAAAATAGACCAAGATGGCTTGATCAAGGCAAGAATGCCATAGTAAATTTTATACAATGCTTCGAATGAAAAGAATTAAAAACTAAATCAGCATTCAGGCAAAAAGACCATTTCAGTAAAATAATTCGATCAATCTCTTCTTCTCAGAGTTTATCCTATAAGATACATTCAAAAGATGAAGAAAATTGTAAGACTGTGAGAAATTCCAATTCTCATCAAGTAAGAAATCAGATTTAATTATTAAAATTGTACTCGTTAAAACCGTAATATCTTGATCTCGTGGATGATGAAACGGATCATATCGCGAATCGCTCTAGAATTCAACTGAGCGTTAGCACGTGAAAATTTCAGAATTTTCCAGACAAATAAGCCAAGACGCTTTCTTTTCGCCAAGATCGCGTCGGGTGCCGGGTGAATAGTTTTCGGTGGGATCAAATAATATATATAATATGTAAATTTCATGTACCATAAGTGGTATGAGGAGGAAGTGATGAAAATGACGAACCGAGAAAGTGAATATCAAATCGCAGCATTACAATGGCAGTTATGGAATTCACCAGTCACTATTATAAAACTGTCAATAGAGTTATCCCCAATTTTTAAAAGATCCAAAAATCGTAGAAGAACCAGAATTTTCAGAAGGCCATTTTTGAGAACAAGCAGAGAAGAACTTCAAAATATTATAATCCGACCGTTTACCTCGCCGATTTTTGTTAAAGAAGGGAAAACGTTTCACGAGTGAAAGCAAGCGAAAATTCAAGCAGGTTAGCACCCAAGAGGCAGTAGCTTTCCTACTTCATGCTTTATTCTCATTTTTAAGTGGTTTTTCCATGTTTCTCGTTAGTTTGAGGCCGAGGGTTGTTAATCGGTCCAAAACATGAATCAATCATGAATTCCTTCAGATTCTTTTGATCGCCGCGGACGTCGTAATAGCGGGCTGCCTAAAGCGGAGCACCAAAATTGCTTTAAATCATGCTTTGATGTGAATAAAATGTCGGAATGGGTTGTTGATCGGTCCCAAAACATGGGACCAATTATGGAAAATATTTTAGGATATTCGACGTAATCCGCGGAATGCCCGCGTAAAACTCGATGGGCCGTGTTTCGGCGGAATTATGATTAATTTTTATTTCGGTGAGAGGAGACCGAAATGTGGGTTGTACCAACGCAAAGGTGAAACCGAGAGTCGGGACATGTGGGCTGCTCCGCGGGACGTACCCATCGTTGGTTTCGGATCTGATAATAAATCAGTTTAAGAAATGATCATAAGATCTATGCGTTTTGTATTGAAATTGTGTGAATTGAATATTTGCGTTGAATAATTCAGTGAGTCAATGATTCAAATAATATGAATAATGCGAGGTATCTGCAACATTGCTGAATTTAAATCAGGTTGCAAGCCATTGAAAAGATGATTATGATTTGCCCAAGGAGCCAGATCAGTGACGACGAGGGTGAAATCATACGGTAATTATGGGCTTCGGATTGAAAATATGCATATTGACATATTGTAAATGATTTTGAAAATGGCATAATGCATTACATGCATCGGGTAGCCTAGAATTAGGTGTGAGTGTATGACAATGTATTTTTGTAAAACGGATATGTTTTGGCGAAAAGGAATTTCACAGGATGATATTCCTCGAGAATTAGATCGGGAGACGGCCAACAGATCATCGATGAGGACCATGACTGCTTCGGAAAGCTCACCAACCACCCACTTCTGAGGGTGAAGTCCCATATTTGTACCTCGAATATTTCGGCAGCATATTTTCAAGAATAAAGTTTTGTTTTGAAAATGATTATTTTCTCACATGGTTTAGGCAAGTGAAGAGTCGGAGGACTCGTGACATGGGTGATCATGCATTCAAGTAGATCATGTATTTATTGAGTGTGGTTATATTTTGAGCATTGCACCGCACTTAGGTGGCGAAATTACTTGCGCGATTCTACCGGAGCCTTTAGTTCACCCCACGCTGGACTTTATTTTTCGTGCAATGTGGAGCTGAGAAGACGATCCATTTAAGAAGCCGGTTAGGTTTGATGGTTCGGGATTAAGAATATGTGAATAGAATTGTAGATTTTTAATATATGCTAGAGAAACAAAAGTGTTATCAACCATTGAATATTTGGGAGAGAATGAAGAATAGTTATGAGATTGACGGCGGTATTGTATTTATGAGCCCAAGAGGCATTTTTACTCTACAAGCTGAGATTATATTGCATTGATTGAATCTGGGATGTGTATATGCAGTAATCAGACGGTAGAGCCTCGCTGGTGTATGACATTCGTCGATTTTCTAAAGTGGCGGTGTCGGTGATCCCATCGCATTTCAGATTCCATGAAAGTCGGATTCGTGCAGTCACCGCACTTCTGTTTTCGTGGGGCGCTGGCCAAGAATACATCACAATTTGCTGAATTTTGTTAGATCGCGGAAATAGATGTCAAATTGAATTTGAAAGATGGAATGTGAAAACGTTAGCGGCGGCGATGGTGAGCAATGAACTGTGGTCATGTATACCGCGCGTTTTTATTAGAATCATCAAGCAATATTATTACGTACTTTTATGAATAAAGAGAATATTAAGAAAAATAATGGAAAGATGGTAAGAGAAAGATTAAGTGACCTCAATCAATAATCCAAATAAAGAGGACAAACAAGGAGAATTATACCATAAATCGATGATCCGTCGATTCTCGCTGAGGGAAAAGTGCATAGTTTTTATGGTATTGTTTAGGTGTTAATTGATTAGTAGAAGGTATGGATAGAGGTGGGTCTCTAATTTCTTCACCGTTTATCTTTAAAGCCATGAGAATTTGGTGGAAAAGGGTAAAGAGTAAGAGACAGCATACATGTTCACAAAAGGATATCGACGCCTGCATGGGCCAAGAAGGTGGTTAAAACTCCTGAAACGCTGTCGAATCAACGGTAGGACTTGTTCGGAAGATGACCTTGAAAGCTCGACTTACCAAAATGTGGATACGCTAAATTGAAGGGAATGGCTCCATCAAGAGAATTTGACTTCGAATTGCTAAAAAACGATCATGGAGTCCTTGAAGAAACTCCATGGCACAATCTTGATTTTATCGACACAATGCTTTAGATTAATATTATGAGCACATGGAGGGACACAAACAATGGAATTGAGTCTGTCCCATGAGGATTTGAGTTGTGTGGGAAATATAATGAATGTATTGATGATGTTCTTGCTTTGTGAAGAGGCTGTTTAACATGATTTAGTATTTGATTGAGAAAACGATCTAAAAGATTTCAGGCAATTTAGCACACCGTGAGATTGAATTAAGAATCCCACTTCCAAACAAATTGTTATATTCCTTCCATATTAAATATCATCTTTCTTCATGTGGAATTGGAAGGACCTATCAACAAACCGAAATATTAGACGGGGCGTCATTGTTGGCTGCACCTAATTCCATGACCCATAATATCTCTGCAGAGGTAGTAAATTGCGGCAAACAGGGAAGAAATATCATGATGAACAACATATGGACTCATTTGGATAGTAATATGGACTGGAGATATTAAGGTAGATGACATTGGTAGGATTTGCATTTAAAAGATGGTGAAGAAATAGAAGATATATATATATATATATATAGTATATATATAGACATATATATATATATATATATATATATTATTACATGATACCATGTGAGAAATTGGTGTACAAAGAGGGGAGAAGAAGGTCAGATTTTTGAACCATTTATTCAACTGGTGAAGATAAAATAACATATAGGCAGATTGGCAAGGGAAGAATTAAATTTAAAGAGAAAATATGAAACCAAGTAACAAACAAAGTGAATTAAACTAAAATTGTTACAGAATATACAAACCAAAAAAACTGTGACGCCCTTAAAATCCCATGAGGATCCAGAACTATCCACAACTGCTTATTTCAAAGATAGTCAGACCCGACATTTTCATTTGAAAACAAGAGTCTCCCTTTGTACGGAGCCTGTACCCAAATGGCAGAATCCGCATAACCCGTCCCAAAACAGTCAATATAAATAATTCTCCTCTATGAGTTTAAAACGACTACTAGGGGCCCATAAACAATAATTTGTGAAGGCAACGTAGAATCCAACCATAACGCACAGCATAAGAGTTCATATGGGTTTTTACTTTATGTTATACATAATATTAAACTAAAAGTTCGAAGAGATAGGAGAAAGACTCAAATAGTAACCTTAGCTTTTCTTCTGTCCTCTCGGTCTTGATAATACCCTCATGCCCCCTCGCATCGGTGAAAAATAATATCCCCCGACGGTGAGCTGAATACTCATTGAAGTGGAATCGCCTTGGCGGCGCTCACCACCCGGCAAAAGGCAACGCTCCAATGAAAACACATATTCGTTGAACAGATCAACCATGGAATGTCTACTATTAATCAATCCTCGATCTCGAGTCCTCACCGATCTTACTACACTCGCCCTAAGCCTCGTATGCGAAAAATTATTATTTTGTTTTGCTCAGACAAATCCGATGTGTATATATCGACCACGCCCAGCTGAAGATGAGATATTCGTTTGACGTATCCGATGAATATCACCTGGTCAAGCCCGACGATTGATATTTTTAATTCATCACCGATAATTGAATATTTTAATAACTGAACCGCTTATCAGACCATCTCATGCACTCACTTCAGCCCTAGGGTGTTCCAGCGGCATTTGTGAACGGCCAAGACGCCAATCCAATGGCTAATCTAATTCGTAACAGGCGCATATATTTACAAAACAACTAATTCACACAATCATGTCAATAAATATTTCATACATCAAAATTGAATACTTTTAATAATGATTTAAACATGAAAGGCTGTCAGAATTTATAATCATCAGTCAGCTATATTTGCCAAAATATATTTTGAGAACACCGTTCGGAATAGTGAAACCCTACATACATTCTAAAATCACAAATCATCGGTTCACCTAGTGAACCCGCATTTCCATGCCATTTCCGGCCCCATTCCAATCAATACATTATTAAAAACCAAATTTCACAAATACAGCCATCACTAATGGGATCCGGGCGAACCGCACGGCTGTACATTTGAGGTTTCAAAATTTATATCGACCGTCCCAAGGCTCGACCGAACAACGGCTGCGGAAATGGCTGGTCACCGCAACATTTATAAAGTACTTAAAACTTTAATTAAACCTGCAGAGGAAACTTTACCTCTCGGAGTTTGAGAAAACTCCCTAAATCTGGTACCCAATCGAAGCCTTCTCCGCTATAGGAAATAGCTTCTCCTTCGGTTCCGAAGATTGTTAACGCTTGAATGCCCGATTTAAGAGTACTCACTATTTAACTATCATGGTTATACATTTTATTTACTAAGTTTGTTTTGTTGGTGAAGATAACTCAACGTTTGAGCTTTATTATCCTGAGCAGCTTTAAATGATTAATGAATAATTTCTTTCTCCTTGGGCTTTTGATTATCTCTAAGACTACCGGTCATTCATTTTCTATTATTTCTCTACTCATGTCACTTTATGGCAGTTACTGAGTATTTGCAGGTTATGCAGATTTTCGTCAGATTTAAATCGCTTTACTTAATTCAAATGCGATGCCTCGAACGGTAAATTCGACCGTCTCACCAATAATTTTAAGATGCTAGCTAGATTTCTCGAGACGATTCCAACGGGTGAACCGCTTTGTCAACTGGAGATCAGAATAAATTGATTTTTAACCGAAATTACTATATTTTGCCATTTTTCCAAAATTAATTTATCTTATTTCAAAAAACATGGTAAGAGGATCGTTGGTCTTTGATTCTTGAGTTCATTCAACTTCATGTTTTTATACCATAATGTTGTGGTCGACAAATATGACATGACACGTGAACACTAGCATTAACTTCGTAATGACGTGCAAGGTGGGTTTTAATGGAGTGATAATCGTGTTTGAATCATATTCGTATTAACCCGTCTAACATGTTTAATAAATTTATTATATTTGTGTTGACCCGCTAACACTTAATTTGACTCAATTGACCGTTAATTATTATAGTGAATTAATTAACCATTTTAATAAGTTATTTGTGTTAAATATGAATACAGTTTAGGTAATTCCTATTAATTTAAATTAATTAAATTAATAAACTTATTTAAAATTTAATAGGTTATTTGGTGTTAAGGCATGTATTGATGATTAATTATAATTCTCATATTTTAAATAATCAAATTTAAATGGGTCATATTCATAAGCTGGACATGTCTAACACAACACAAATGTCGATTGGGTTAGCCAACTGACATATTATTAGAAGGGTTTGGGTTGACGTATCATTGAGGAATAAAAGAATGCGATTCAGACATCGGATACGACATCTAACGACAATCCATCGACACCTAATTACCACCCTAATAATGTCACTAATTACTTAATCTTATTACTAAACCGATTTTCAGTTACAACATCATCTCATTATGAACCAAAATATCATTCAGCATGTGGAAATACTTGAAAACTTAACATTTAGGAATTATTGTAGGTATT
Source organism: Tetrastigma voinierianum (assembly GCA_016808115.1). Classification (NCBI taxonomy): domain Eukaryota; kingdom Viridiplantae; phylum Streptophyta; class Magnoliopsida; order Vitales; family Vitaceae; genus Tetrastigma; species Tetrastigma voinierianum. Next base: position 128,134 of record JAEQBH010005829.1, read on the forward strand.
AAATGTCCATTCACATGTTATAAGCTACTTATAATTTCATAGTATTCTCAGCCAAATATCTTGTAAAAAAATCATTAATTTTCCAATATCCCATGTATTTTCACATCTTTTACCTAATAACAATACTTATTCATGTCTTTACAACTCCTTTTTCTTGGAAACATCTTTCCTTTAAAGCAAAATGAAATGAAAAAGATATGATTTATTTTATCAAAACATTTTATCTAGTAAATATCATCATAAATTTTTACTTGCCAAGTACCTTATCCATCAATGATTTAAGTTTAAATTGTGCTCCATCTTAGGCTACCTAAAGAGATATGTAAATTGCCTTAATTAATATATTGAGGATATATTTATAATTATTTTATTTTCACATAATTAAGTTCAACATTAATTGTAAATTCAAGAATAAAAGAGAGCTATAGAATTAACAACTGTGGAGACAGAGCAGAAGGTACCCATAGAAATCTCAAGAGAAACTTTAAATATATAAATTAGAGAGATACGAAAATCATTGTCAGAAGAAGCTCAAAATTTTAAAAAGGTAGTAATGATAAGTAAAGATTTTTCTTTTAATGGATATAATATTCATCCAACGATTTACATTGTTTACATCTATATTTAATTTATATCTACATCCTTATTACAGTACTTCCTTTTCATAAGTAACTATATCCATAAAAGATTTCGAGAGCAGAAGAATATCTAATAGGTGCACAAAAAAAAAAAAAAAATTATACATATATATACTATATTCAGAGTCCTTACACATGTACATTTTAAGCAACATTACACTCAAAACTATAACCTTCTTTATGAGTCGGAAAGACCATAAAGAAGTAAGCTCTAACAAGATAACATATATATTTTAGTCTTAACTCAAACTTATAATAAGAATACCAAAACCATCTCACCTACAAGTTTGATGGTATTCTAAAATTATTTTATGTGTCGGATAACATAAATTTTAATTTAAATGAATATATTCTAAAACCATTAAATTTGCTTAGTAGAAGAGCTTAGAATCAATATTCTATGGCAAAAATATATTAATTTATTTTTTTAAAAAAAATCAAAATGTACATAACCATGAGGCAAGGAATTCTTAGATTTGAATAGCCCTTAGTATAGTATGATATTTTAAAGTTTGGGATAAAATTCTAAGCACTTAGACAGAGAGGCAGACTGAATTGAACCATAATTGGAATAACTACTGCTTACTTAATTATTTATTTTTTTATTGCTATTAATTATTGTTTTATATCCTTATTAAGAAAGCATTTGTACAATTGTTTTATATAGGGAAATTATAGTGGATTTAGGTGGGTTAATCATCATTGACTTTTTAAAAATAAAGTCTTTTATTGCATAGAATGAAGAATAAAAACAACAATTTATTTTATAATTTTGGTTCTTAAAATGAAGGTTTTGAAAGTTGGTTAACTACAAAATTTTTAAATAATTAAATTATGAAATAAATAACGGATAAAAATAATCATTGCATGTTATAGAAAAATCAAAAATATTTTTTGTATGGTTAACTTTTAATCCATATGTGAATATTATTACTTCAAGATTACAATGGCTGAAGAAGGAGTTTATCTTCAAGGGGATTATTTATGATGCTTAATTTCAAAGGATGTCATGTGATACAGATTATGTCAGTAAACAAATGAAGCCAAGATAATTCCAAACATTTTTCCTTTTATACAAATTCATCACTTAAAATTTGAGAACTATAATCTGTATAATCATATTTTTTAATATTTAAAATTTGATTTTATCAAAACATCACCTAGATTGATGAAAAGTTACATTGGGTGTAAGGAGGAGGCAGACTTAAACTTTGTTCAATGCATTTTTTTTTTATGAAAAATAATTTTATCAATTCAAATTAGAATATACATTTGCTAAAAAAGATGAATTTAAATTATAAAAACTAGATGATATAATATCTGAAAGCATAGATAATAGTCTATACTCAAAGCCTACACATTGATAATTCTATAATGACTAGACTAAGCTATAGAGAGATATCGACTGCACTTCATTATTTAACTCGAATGCCTCTATTTACTGGAAAGAGATTGTCGCCCAAATCACCAACGCATAAGAAATCGTCGCAACAAGATGACGAAAATCAATATGTTGTACTAAGACGATGTAAATGGGAATGCTGTGTGGAGCATGACAAAACATGCCACAATAAGATGATGATTGTTAAAAACACGGAAAATAAGAATGATGGTAAAAGAACGATTATTGAAAAAGAAAATAGTAGAAAGGAATGTAAATGTACTTTATGCCAAAACGGATCAAAAATCATTCTCCTTATTCAAAAAAGGGGCGCGAAAGAACTTATTAGTGCACGGTTAAAAACACAAAGAATAGATGGTATAATAAAAAGCATTAACATATTTTGAAGCATTTTTTCATAGATGAAAATTAAATTTAGAGAAATATGTATGGCTACTCGATAAGCTTTTGATCCTTAATTCAACATTGGATTTATATGTAACAGGTTATGAATTGTAAACTCCTCCAGTAAAGTTATCCAAAAGTGATTCATTATGGTTTGGGTTTTAAGTTACGTAGGAAGGCCTTGAAGATAACATTAATCAATTTTTTTTTATAAGATGGGGTGCTTTAGAAATAATAAAATAGATACAATGCATATCTTAACAGAGTGGTGAAAGACTTTCGTATAGATAATACTGAGGAACAATTACTGGCGAATGCAATCAATTGCGATGGTTCAAGTACGTTTTCACGATATTAATCATTATTTTTGTGATTCGATATGATTAGATTTTTTGGATTTATGGATGATGATTTTGTTGTCTTCGTCATAGACGGTTGAAATGTGTTGCAAAGTACAAATTTGAGCGATGGAAATAGAGAAGAACCAGAATCTGGGAAAGTCCAAATTATTTGAGTAAAACCAGATTAGTCTTACACAAGGGAAAAATTATAATTTGACATTTTAACATTGAAACTGTGCTTTTGGGTCTATTTATTCTCGTTGTTTAAGACCTTCCTCTTATCAAAACTAAATAAAAGTTCATAGGCGGAAGGGAACCATGGATGCCTTGGTGGTCTTTCGAAAAGGCTACCAACCATTAACAGATATCTCACCAATTTTTTTTTTTTTTTTTCAAAATGTGTTTTGAATTTATTTTTATTTTTAATCCTTCTTCCTTTTACCTGAAAATTCTTCTCTAATTATCATATTTTTACGTATATAAAATTTAGCTCTTCAAAGTGAGAAATGTTATTTCAATTCTTGAATCATCTCAAGAATAGGTGCAACTCACAACATGAATAATATCACTTTATAATTAGGTTTAGCGAATACTGCAACCAATTTGCCTATATCGAGGTAGAATCTTGCAAGTAGGCAAAGGTCATCACACCAGTAAAGATACTCAATAAGTTAGAGAGATATGGTGGAAATGGTGTTAAATAGCTCTTCAAGACAAAAGAAAAGTCTCTACTTTAATAGATAAATAGTCAGTTTCACAGAAAGCATACCCATTACAGGTTTTCGCAAATTACAAATGCACTTAAAGGGATTTCTAATAATTTTAAAATACATAACCTAAATCAAAAATTAGTATAACTAGGAAATAAAAGATTATAGTTTTTTTATCAACCGTATTTAATAAAAGTAAATATTTCTTTACATGGGGTAAATTATCGGCAAGAAGTCAAAATTAGGTGGAGATTATTATATAATTGTTATACGGATCACGTGAAGCAGTGGTAGATCCTACTGTTCCAGGCGTGAGGACGCCCTTGAAAATGAAAATAATGAGTTAGTGGAATGGAAATGTGTCAAGATCAGTATAAAAGAATTTATCTTCCTGCTGTTGAGCTATCATCCACAAGTACTCCAAATGGATCCAATTGAACACCAATTACCTAAAATATCTACACCTGAGTTGCATTTATCTGTGAGTGAATTTTTCGAATAACAAAAATTTATTTTATTTTCTCAATATTTCATATATCTATTTTTGTATCTTTACCTATATACATTAATAATATTCTTTATCTTTTTGCACAGCCCTTTTTATTAGGTTTTCTGTGATTCAACACATCTCTTTTAATCAAGTAAAAACTAAAATGGTATGATCTATTTTCACCTGCAAATTGAAATGAAATTGTGATTGAAAGTAAAAGTACTTATAGTATTTTCCATAAAAAAAAATTTGAAGATTCTCTTAAGATTAGAGAAAACATTTTTACTGAAAATTTTTCAAATGGAAATTCTGTCAAATGAAAATTTTCAAATAAAATTGACAGCGACCATTACTTAATCCCTCATAGTGTTGAGTCATTAATATAGATTAACTATATTAGAACTTTAAAAAATTACGTTTAATTATAAATCTACGTATAATAATCAAATTTTGTTGATGCCGTGATCAATCAGAACTTAATTATGACGAAAACCAAGGTTTTTAATATTTAAAATCTTTGTATCAATCATCATCTTAGTTTACATTAAACAAGTGTATGTTTAAAAAATATTTAAACATTTAAATATAATGAAAATTTTTAAATATTTATTTATTTACAAAAGTTACATTCTTTCTGTGAATAGATGAAAAATAAATTCATAGAAATTTTGTAAGAAAAATTTTTGGAGACTCTAAATTTATTATTTATTTTTCTTCTATTGTTTCTCTTTGTTTTCTTTTTGTGTTTCAATTTTTCATGCAACCATTACCTTTGATAAATAGGACTTTCAAGAATATGGGGATTGATGCAAGCAAAGGAAGGGGATTTTGAAAAAAAAATACAGTAAATTTTTTTAAAAATATTTTTTAATATATGTTAGTTTACAAACTTATTTTAAGTATATTCTATTTTCTAAGCCATTAATAAGTAAAATATCTTTTAATGAAATAACTTCCAAATTAAACTGATTTCTTCCACAACTATAAATTTGAAAATATAATTTACTTTCATATCAAAAATGTTTTTCAAATTGATGTATTATTTTAATTATGGGTGTATTAACTGATCAAAGTTATATAAAAGTAAGAAATAATGAAAATATACAAAATCCTAATGCCTTGGGGTTTATCCAACAGTTCAATCTCTACGAGGCCGTGTTGGATTTGTTGAGGTATGTATAAATTGGCTCAAACATTCTTAATTATTAAAAAAAAAAGAAAAAAAAATACTAACACAAATCATTTATTATACTAATAACATGAAATTAACCTATTTAACCCATTTTATTAAAAAAAAAAACCTATTTAACTCATTTTATAAGACATAAATCAACTATTAACATAATTTCAACTCATTAAATTAGATAACACGATTCTAACTCGTCAAATTAGTTAATACAATTCTAACTTATTTTGGAACTCTAGCAATTGAACTTGATATAAATGATTTAAAAAAATTAAAAACATGTTCCAAATTTTTTATTTAACTGTGATTTACAATGGAGTTGGATATGTTTCTTACCTTCTTATCCTGAGATTAGAAAATAACAGAAAATATATATATTTTTAACCTAAAATAATAGAAAATATTATATAAAATGTAATAACTTTTTGAGACTTACTTTAAAAGTATAAGGCCATTTCCGGTAGTGTTTTTAAAGACTAGTTTCCAAATATTGTTTTCATAATCGAGAACGAATAATATTTTTTCATAATTTTGAAAAATAATAGTGTTTGGTAAGATGTTTTAAAAATAATTTTTTTAAATAATTTAAAATTTAAAAAAAAAAAAAAAAACTCTTGTGGTAGGAAGATTTATATTGTTTTTTAAAAGAAAGAATGTTATTAGCAAATTATAATTAATGGGTACTTGCTTGTTGAGTTTGGATCTATAATCTTCAAAGCTTCAAGAGAAAAACATATTACTATAATCTGAACTTTTGAATCATAGTACAAACATTATTTTTGTAATACCTCAAATTATACTTTGACAGTTTTATAACATGTTTAGGGTATAATAAAAGTAAATATATATTTTTCCAAAATAAAATAATATTAAAAATAAAATAATCAAAACCTTGAATTAATCTAAGGGTAAAGAGTAAATTAGTAATTTACCAATCTAGGACTTAAAGGTCCTAAGATGAAAAGACTATATGCTAAGTTAGATATTAGATAAGTTGATTTGAGAATAAAAGGAAAATGAAAGACTAAGTTGCAAAGCCAAAAAATTAAGTAAAAGTAGGATAAGACCAAGCATGGTCCAGAATTCCCCATTTGGCTTAGAAAAGTTAGGGCATTTACAATGGAAGAAAGAAGAAGAAGAAGGAAGAAGGAAGGAAGGGAGTTCGAGGAATTTAGGTGGATGCTGATTAAAAATTGTATATGAAATATGTGTATGGAAATATCTTATAGAAACTATGTGTTTAGAATGTGTAAGGAATTGTGTTTAGGTTGCGGTTTTTCCTATTTGTTGGTTAGAAATTCTCCTACCTTCAACAATGAAGTTGTTTGGTTTGGTTGTGGTTCTCAATGGAAGAAAAATTTGTATAGAGAAAATATTGGGTTTTAGGGGAAATGTTGTCCGTTTTTTTAAACCCATGTTTTTGTTTTTGTCATCACTCGTCCAAATTGAGTTATTCAAAATTATGAGTAAACTAGACTTCTAGGAAAACAAATCTCTTTGAAATAGGTATATGCAAATTTGGACTCCATTTATTGAAAAATTCGTCAAGTGAATTTCATTTTGGGTCAATTCTAGTTTGGATACGATCGGAGTTTGGGTTCGAGCAGGTTTGGTATTTAGGTCATAAGTTGAGTTTCACTTATCCAAATTGAGTGATTCAAATTAATTGCTAAACTAGACTTCTAGGATAACAAATCTCTCTGAAATAAGTATATCCAAATTTTGACCTCATTGGACCCATAAAATTCCTCAAAGTAAGAAAATAATTATGTCCCTGAAATCTGTCTCAGAACAATCCTTTGAACTGGAGTAATTCCAATTGTTTAAATCATAACTTAAGTTATACTGGTCCAAATGAAGTGGTCAATTCTGTCTGAGCTGACGTCTGAGCAGGCTTTAATGAAGGGGTATGGTCAAATTATGTCTCTATCATTCGAGAAAACTTTCAATATGGGACATAATTCCATGATTTCTGAAGCTGTAGGAAGCCGATTCGGAATATTTAGACCACTCCCAAATTAAAAGTCCAAATATTTATGATTTTTTTTGAACCATAGAAACTTAAGACATAGAAAGGGGTATATTGAGTTAGAAGATCACTTTCATAAACAATCCGTTCTGAGTCAAAATTATGTGTCGAAAATGGACTTGGAGATTTTATGAATTATTCGGGCATAATTAGTTATGAGAAATTAGTAAATTATTTGTAAGAATATATATAAATGTATTGTTATTTAAATAAATCATCGTAATAAGTTGATCGTGATAACATGTGTTATGAAAACTAAAGAGAATATACGTATAATTTGTTATATGAAAAGTGTAAACACGATTAAATGTTTATAGAGATTATTTGATAATGAATATCTAATAAATTATCGTGATGTCGATTTATTCATGTATATGAGATATCTTTTTCTTCAGCGACGCCCCATTTCTAGGGTCCATTGACAACGATCAACCCGCGGGTGTCGTGTATGTCGGGTAACCAGGCACACCCTCATGAAAATCGGGTAGGGTGCCTCCTTTGTGCGAGGCTACACCAGCCTAACTCTCTCACCAATCACATGGCAACTGTCTCCAATATTTTACACCACAAGAACCACATCGGATCCACATACGGATAAAGCCAGGTAAAAACCACTTAGGCCCATGCATTAATACTCACAAAAATTACATCAACTGTTACCAATGGTTCAAGAGTTATTACAATACTCTTAGCAAACATATATCAAAATTTCAAATTTTAACATGTTCTACAAAGCGAATACCAAAGCCACAACCGGCTTTCTTCTAAATGCGGCCTCTAGTGACGTCGTCTTCCTACAATACCTCCTGTACCTAAAATAGTGATCCTGACAAGATGAGCAAGCCAGGTAGTGATAATTTCGCAAACAGTTCACTCCCACGCCTAAGTGCGCATGCCATGAAAACAATCACACTCAAGTAAATATATGATCTTACTTGAATGTCTAAATGTCGATCTCATGTCTCGAGTCATCTTCATTTCCCTCACATGCTAAGCCCAAATCGAGTAAAATTCTGAGTTTTAAAAGTAAAAACTTTTGTTCTCAAAACTTACTCTAGAGTTTTCAATAAAATTTATTGGACAACCCTCCGAGGCGAATATGTTGGATAACCCTCCAAAACAATTCATGGGCCCCTCTAACGTGAATTGTTGGACAATCTCGGCCAACGATTCTCAGGAAAATGCTTGTTGAAATTCATTTCTAAACATTCTCATTTTGTTTTCTTTCATGTCATGCACTCACACCTAATATTCTAGGTTGCTTACTAATGCATAATAGATGCATTATTCCAATTTAAAATATTCATGCATATATATAAAACATACATATACTAACATATGTAATTAATTATGTATAAATCGTATTCGATTTGCAACCAATAACACCAAAATTAGCTCATGAGCTAATTGACCAAATCAGTATTCATTTAGATCACAAAACACACAAAATCACACAACAAAAATCACGTGAGCAGTGAAACCTGAGTGCGACACTATTCCACGGCCACTTGCGATAAAGATTTTCTCATCAGGTTCAATTGTTTTGAGACCGAAAACACGGCTAAATCAAGTCTCATAATATCCCTAACCATTCACATGGCTCTTAGCGAATAACACGTAAAGATCCTACCTCTTGGAGTTAGTCGAACTCAGCAAAATCGATCACTTGGTAAGCGCCCAGCATAAATGGTGTGAAACGGCTTTGCTTCTTGGCGAGCGAACCACGGTCCGAACGCTGGGAAATTTAGAGAGAAGTCACACACTCTCTCTAAAATTTGAAACAAGCCCTCACCGCCAATTTCTAGCTACCGTTTTCTTCTTGATTTGAAGAAGAAAGCATACATCTGTCTTATTCTCATTTAGCATTTCAATAATTCCCATCTTGTCGTGTATTCTTTAATTTTTTGACATACATGGCTTAATTCGTCATTCATCTCCATACTCTCTAGTACCGACATATGTCGCCCAGTACACATATAATGCAGGTGACTTTTGTCGCGTATGTCTCCCTTAGTATTTCTGGCGCGACAACTCCGATCGCGCCGAAAAACATGAAATTGACTATCTCGAATTATTGAAATTCAACATGAAGTATTAGATTCGGCGAGACGATTCCAAAAATGAAGTCCGTTTCGTCATCCGAGGTCTAGAAAAATTTCGGATTTTTACCAAAATTACCGTTTTACCATTTTCTAGAAGAAAATTTGAATTTTCACGGGTTTTGATCCACTGCAAAGGAATTTGCGTCCCCGAGTGCAGACGATCATAACAAATCACATGCATATGCAGCGTGCACTACACCATGCATGTAAACAGTCATTTAAGTGATAAGCGGCCCAAACCATGTACGCCGTCCCCATAAGCGAAGGGATAGGTGGCCCGCGTCGTCCTCGCTCCCCACGTTGACTCCTACACTCGGTGCCATCGCGCACCCTCACATGCTCACGGTCTTGCGTCGCAAAAAATCGATCCCGGTATCCATGTCTGGCGTTGGTCCATAAGCGAGGTCTCATCCCGGGTGTCGCGCTTGATCTGCCACGATCCTTTACATGGCGGATCTGGGTCGCCACCTCGAGCATGGAGCGTGAAATACCTTGGACACGACGTCAAGTGGTGAAAATGGCAGGTGCGCCACGGTGCCTGCCTCTCGAGCCTCTCGAAGGGCTGATGAACCTCGGCAATAGCACACTACGCACTTACTTAGAACTTGACCACTCCTCTCTTAGGCATTGCAGCCCGAGAAGGCGTGATCCTCGACCTCAGGCTCACAGGGTCGACGTCGCACATCGGCTATGTAGCTCTTCTCACAGGCTCGGCGGTGAAGACGATGTCGTATCAGATCGCCTTCTCGGAGGTGTCTCATCGAATCGGGACCGGAGTGATGGAGCTCTCTTTCCCCTCGATCTAACATACTTCAGTGATCTGCGTGGCCTCGATAAGATACCTCATATGGTGCCAATTTGTATACTACTTTGGTACTTTGTTTGTGGCAAATTCCACTGGGAGCAAGTGCTCTTCAGCTACCCTTATGATCCAGATGCATGACGCGACGTGATACCAACACGCGCGCGTAGATCCTCATTTACGATCATGTCTACGTGCGGCGGTGGAAAGTTATTGCTCATAATTCGGTAGGTGTGTCATGGCGCGCGACTTTTCGAAAGTGCGCTGATAAACCTCCGGGTCTCACATCAACACTGGATCTTTTTGGTGCCGTAGCGGCCGGGGCCAAATCGTGCCGGTGGTGGGATCTCTGGTGGGAGTGTCGCCGCGTTAAATCAATGTGGGCCGTGCCGATCGCTATCGCCGTATCGCCCGTAATCGCTGGCGTCCGTGAGGTATAAAAATCATAGTAGCTAACTCAACCTCAGTGATGGGTGAGATCTCTGATTGGTATGATGCCTCGTTATCCGGAACATGGTGAACTGGGGAGTCCTGTCTCTCCATGCATCAAATGTTGACGTGAATCCCTGGTGTCTGAGCACCTGGACGCAGTAGCTCCCTCTCGCGATCAACTCCTAAGTAATTTCTGTGTTATTGAGGAACCACTACGTCCTCTATGCAGACTACCATACGTGAACGTAGTTAAGCCCGTCACGTACTGTGTACTCGGTCACTGATAGACCTTATCTCGCGTCATCACGGGACTCCAATCACTTTACTCGATAGGACCGTTGCTTCAACCACACAGGCTCCCCAGCGTACCCTATGCACACGCTCGTAATACGCCTTGAATACGATCTCGAGCATCTGCCATTCCCGGGAAGCTATACTAGCCAATGCTCCTTGTGACTTCCGACTGAACTCATCAGCCACCACATTTGCCACAGGGATGGTAATACGAAGTGAAGTCATAATCTCCCCAGGAACTCCATCCATCTGCGTTGCCTCATATTAAGGTCTCGCTGCATGAAAATATACTTCAGACTTTTATGGTCTGAGTACACCTCGAACTGCTCGCCATATAAGTAGTGGCGCCAAATCTTCAAGGCGAAGACTACGGTCACCAACTCCATGTCGTGTGTGGGGTAATTTTGCTCTCATGATTCTTCAAGCGATTAGAACCATAAGCTCTTGCAACCGATTGCATCAAAACATACATCAGTCAGGCCTTGAAGCTATCCTACAATACCTTGTGTACCATCTTTGTGGGACTATCAAAAGCGATAGTAAAGCCTCCTCTTCAACTCCTAGAATGCCTTCTCGCGCATGGTCATCCCAATCAAACTTGACCTCCTTCGGTCGATCTCATCATAGGTCTGTGTCGGAGAAATCCTCGATGAATCTCTGTAGTACCCGACCCGATCCCGAGAAACTCGTGTCTCAGATTGACTTTGGCCTCTCGACTCATCACGGTACCGACCTTCTCTAGGTCCCGGCCGCCTGATGTTGACACCACGTGTCCCAAATCACACCTCGATGGCAAAAACTTGCGCCTTATTGAACTTGGCGTCACGGCTAATGGTCTCTCGACAAACTGTAACACTGATCCTCAAATGATACTTATGTTCTCCTCTTGCGGGGTAGATCAAAATGTCATCCGCAGAGACTATGACAAGCGATCCAAATAGGGTTGGAATACCCTATGCATAAGGTCCACATGAATCTTTGCTAGGCGCGTTCGTCGATCAAAGCATAACTGTAAACTCAAAGTGCCCATAACGCGTCCTGAACGCTGTCTTATGGATATCTGTCTCCCTAACCCTTAGCTGATGGTAACTAGTGTGAAGGTCTATCTTGGAGTAGACTCGCGCTCCTCTCAACTGATGAAACAAATCATCAATCCTCGGCAATGGTGAGTGCGATTCTTGATCGTAACCACATTAGTATGCAATAATCAATGCAGTCGAGAAGGGTCTTTATCCTTCTTCTTCGCCATGAGCGGGCGCGCATGGTGAAGTCTTTCGATCCCAATGAACGTGTGGTTGGACTCGAGTTCGGTAGCTCTTGTAGTTGGACTCACGAGTTCTATGACCTCAGGCCCAGTGCCATCTATGCGAGGTCATAGAGATGGGCGAGGAGTACCCGGGGTGTATGGCTTCCGATCTGAAGTCTCTGACCCTCTCTGTGGAGGCAATCCGGTAAGCTCATCAGGAAAACGTCCTCATACTCACGGACTACTCGGGGTGTATCTAAAGTGGTCTCACCTGGTCCCCTCTAGGGTGGGCTGGCTATTAGCCCGCTGCTTCATCTGAGCACACCTTGGATTTGTGCAGGTGGGAGGCGAAATATAGCATGCTTGTCCCAGTGGAATACAACCTGGTACTGCCTCTGGCATTGTAGGCGGTAACCTCTACGCTCAGTCGATGGCAACTCCTATAAGCTATCAACCAGTCCATCCCTAGGATGACGTCGAACTCGACATGTCATGACCTTCAAGTCAGTATGGTAAAATTTAGAGGATCTAACTGCGACCGCGACTGCATAATACCTATTCTCGTAAATCACTGGGGAACTCGCATCTGAGAATCTCTTCAGGGGCCTCAACCTCCCCAAGCCCAACTCATCTCTGGCGATCTCAGCATCTCTAGGTGTAAATCTGACCAAAACATTATTTTAAAAACATTTCATCTAACGTCCTTGCATTCATAACGAGCAATGCAATGGCTGATTCATATATTAAATCTATTAACAAAAAAAAAAATTTATTTTGTCTCTGACTTTTATTTTATTTCTTTATTTTTTATTCTTTTCTTTTTAAGAGCTGCGTCGCAGAGTGTTTCATGAGCGGTGTTCATGTTGATGACTCCAACGATTAATCACACGAAATTAATGAGTCATTTGGTCTCTGCCCACACCCGGCACAACCCTGGCGCCTGTGCTGTGGGTAATCAAGAGGCCAGCGGGTGTCGCGAGCCCCACATGTCAGTGCACCGCAGTGTCTGGCTTTGCCAGTGTCATGGCAGGTGTGCTATGTGTCAGTATCACGCCTTTGTGTCGTTGCGCTGGAAGTGTGTCGCGCGCCTCACATTATCATGGTGCTCTATGTCGTATTATCGAGCAACTCCCGACTATATATCGTGGCCCTTCTTTATCCATAACGAGCCTGATAACCGGCGTCATGTGTCCGCGATACGATTACGCATGTATGTTGACGAAATGCAAATAATATCCAGCTTTCTTTTACCTCTTTTTCTTTTTCTTTTTTTCATCATTTTTCCATTCATCTGGAAACACGAATAATTTTCATTTCGATGGAACGAATAAATTTATTAAAATTTATTTTATTTGTTTCTTTTTTTAGTTTTACACCTTTGTAAACCTTAAAAAAAAATTCTTCTCAACTCATCGTTTTTTCCTATGCATTACTTCTTTTGATCACACAATTCATCGACATGATCACCTGATTCTATACAGTAACCATGTTATCTACACCATTCACATAAAAACATTATCTTGACCATTCTAATCACACTTCGTGGCGCTGATGTCACGTACTAATCTACACCCATCGAGCTCCCAAGGTAATGTCGTTTATATTTCGATGGCTGTAGCCCAAATCGAAAATTTCTAGTTGTGGCCGTCGGTGGAATATTCGTGGATGTTAGGCTGTAGTCACCCACTCATGTCGAGCAAAGTCTCAACGTACGGGAGAGTCTCTTTGGGTACAAGCGCATCCTCATCACATAGCAACTGTCCAAATATTTTAATGCAGCTGAATCTACATCACGGATAAAAATAGGTAAATGGCGTGGGCTTATGCATTAATACTCACAAAATTACATCAACTATTTGCAATAGTTGAAAGTTAATACAATACTCTTAACCAAAACATATATCAAAATTTAAAGTTTTAATACATATTCTACAAAACGAATACCAAAGTCACAACCCGACTTTCTTATGGCTAGTGGCGTCGTTTCTACCCTCAGTGTCTTGCAAATAGTGATCACCGACGAGGTGACGGCGACGTGATAATTTCTGCGTGGGCTACTCCCAGCTAAATTGCACATGTCGCAGCAAACAATCACACAAAGTAAATATACCACTGATCCTACTTGAATATTCTCGTGCCCAAATCTCATATCTGATATAACATTTCGCCGCGCGTCTTGGCGAAATGCGGTAAAATTACAGTTTTAAAACAAAGAGTTTCATTGCGAAAACTACTACCGATTTTTAATGCGAATTTAATGAACTGACCTCAGAATGAATTTGGATAACCCTAAAACAATTCGTAGGCCTCGAGTGATTGTTAGACCAATCTCGACATAATTCTGGAAAATCACTGGTAAATTCCTTCTGTAACATTATAGTTTTGTTTTTCTTCTCTTATTAACTCTTAATATGAATTGCTATTGCAAATGGAATGGTATCTGAAGTCCGAAAATATTCGTGTACAATATATAAAACATGTATATACTAACGCCAATTAATTCTGCAAAAATCATATGACTTAATTTGCTGCGATAATACCCAAAATTAGCTCCTTAGGCTATTGGCCCGATCAAGTAATTCATTTGAATCCAGCAACCCTAATCACACAACAAAATCCGTGAACCAGTAAACCTGAATTTTGACCTTTGTCCACGCGATTCGAAACCCCGACCGGTCAGCGGATCGAAGCATTTGGGGCATTGAGCATATCTTGGGACTCTTTGCACCTTGAGTATTGCGACGTTAGTATCAGTGTATAATATATATCAACATCATATACAAAAGTTCAAAAATAAACTGCCGAAACAGTGGTGTTCTGATGTCACACATATCGATGCGAGTCCCGTACATATTCAAAAACTATACATTCATATTCAGCCCATTGGAGCATGAACCTCTGCATGATGAACTCTTTGCTAAGCGTCTTTGGCCCAATGGTCGGAAGATCTGTCTCCTTCATACGTACCTACGGTTAAAAGCAGTGCTAAACTGCGCTTAATTGGAAAATATATGGTGTCGCTATTTATTTCTGTCATTTTAATAAATAATACCCGAAATTTACCATGCATTCTCTGTGGACTTATACACGTGCATATACTTATAGGTTTGCTTATTGATCGGTAAAGTTCTGAGAACTTATTCTTGATAGGAGATACCCCATGAACATTATTGAATCAAGCATTCACATTCATTATTCTTGTTCGTCATTAAGATTTGGTTATTTTCATATAATTAAGGAATACCTAGACATTAATAATAAATGAGTAGATACTTACAATGGTGTCAGAAGATATGCTGATCTTGAAGTGTGTAAAACACCACAGCAGTGTCAACCAACGTGAAGATCGTCATGTGTCAAAGTCTGAGTACTAATGTGTGAAACCCCGTGAAGTGCCCTTACTGCACTAATGGAAATGCAGAAATGCTTGATAGAATCAGATGCGATGTCGATCTTGGAAACCACTAATCGGGGCGAAGTGTTTGTAATCATTAGATAGCGGTCTTGACATTTATAGTTATGTGGTTATTAACTTACTATTTTATAACTAGGGCATTCTTAACCCACTACTAATGTTCATGATAGTGTGCCTTCATATCTGGTAAAGTATGATCGTAATGTAATCACACCATATTCATGTATTCTTGCTTTTTATGAGCTCTTCTTTCTGAAATTGGAATTAATCCCAATCGGATCATTATAGCATTTCATGTGCTGGTCATTCTGATGCAGGGACGGTTGCAATACTCACTAGGGGTCTTAACTTCATGTTGGCAATATCTATCTGTACTCATTCAAAGCTAAAGTCTTTAAGGGTTCCTATTCCAGCTGGAATCTTTTTACATTCAGACAAACTCCAAGTTAAATCCATTCTTTCAATTTACTCTAAAATCCTTGATGCAGAAACGGGCTTGCATAGCCCCACTTTGATGAATTTTGGGCGTATCTAAATCAGAAATTGGAGGCACCCTATGGGTTATGTTTGGTTTCCTTGAAGTCTATACCCCAATTGGCCACTTGAATAACTCGTCGGGATAAAAATAATGAAGTTATGGCGAAAATCACAGCTGATGAATAGGAGAAAGCGAGGAGCAGGGTGTCTTGGGTACACCCACAATGTCTGAGTGCCTTTGGCCAATGAGAACGAAGGGTGTCTGGGTACAAAACTCAAGGTGTGCGGTACACTTCTGAAAATGCCAAAATGAATTATTTTCTCCCCTTTTCATACTATTCAGTCATGAATCTCCAGTGCATCTTATTAAATGTGGATCTGCGACTCTGATGCTTTTATTAAAGAATCGGGATTATACCAAAGTCCACTCAATTCACAAAATAACTTGGAAATTTAGTGAAAGTTATAAAAAATATCTACTTCCTTATCATCCCAGGGCTTTTAATAAACCCTTAAATACAAGTTAAATTCTTTGCTTTAACAAAACCACTAGAAAAAGGAACAAATTAATGTGAATGAAACCATGGCAATCCCTTTCAATCCTTCACAGAATTCTATACAAAAGTCAAAGCATCCATACTTAAGTCGGTTCCATACCTTTGCGCACTCTTTCTCATTATATAAGCCTTATTTTTCTCTCTTATTCTCCCTTCCTTTTTCCTCTCTTCCGTAGACCTGCGTGGAGATAAAATAATGCATTTTTGGTCTCCCTCTGATATTATAATAAAAGTTTAAATAATTAGCTTTTAAGCCTCGACTTCCCTTAAATTACATTACAAATATTCATTATACTTTAGCTATGGTCTTATAACTTTATGATTTTTATGCCTTTTTTGCGAATCGCGCACACCTGGGCTTTATAAACTTGAGGTTTCTAAGTTATATTTTGGTTAATTCACGAAAATTTTAATTTATCATCTTACAAAATATACAACGTGTTGAAAACAGCTTTGGGTATATTTCGGGTGTTACGATGACGTTGCGACCACCATGATAAATTTTCTCTACTCTATTCAATTGTTTTGAAGGCTGAAAAGCAAATTTAAATCAAAATCTCCTCATTCTCACTAACTTAAATTCGCGTGGCTCTTATAGAAATAACTGAGTAGAAAGATCCCCACCTCTTGAGTTGTGAACTCCACAAAATCGATGTCCTGATAAGCCTCGCGCGCCAAACAGCTTTATTCTCAGCTGGCAAGGCAGCGGTTTGAGCAGATAAGAAAGATGCCCTCTCTCATCCCCAAGAATTTGAAACAAGCCTCGGCCAATTTCAGCCCACACGTGTTTTCATTCTTCAATTTAAGAGAAAACTATCATCTTTATTTTGATACCATTCATACCCATTTCAACATTTTCATCTTGTCGTTTTTGTTTGGATTTTTTGATCGTATAGACATCTAATTGTTCGACTCACTTCTCCCAAATACGTGACATGTCCAGCATGGTAAATCATAGTAGGTAAGAACTTTGTCCACGTCGCGTGTCTCTCCTGGTATTTCTGACTGAAATCTGATTATAAACTTGAGAAAAGATCCAATCTTTTAAAAAAGGGTAAGCGGTCATTTGATTTGAAAAGCAGAAAATTCTCTAGATCTCCCGGATGGTAACGGATTCGTATTAAATCATGATACCGTGAAATCGAGCGACGAGAAAAGTTTTGATCAGATGCAGGGGCGATTCTCGAGAATATTTCACAATTCTGGGTGATAAATCGGCGGTGAACGAGGAAGGCGAGATTTCAGAAAATCTCGAAAGTCGAGAAAAATGACGTGAGTTAAAGTTAAATTTAAAAATTGAGTGAAAAAATAAAATTTTGGGATAAAGACGGACTGAATGGTATCTATAAGTTATGTGATGAAATAATATGTAATAATAATATAATAATAACCATAAGGGAAAAATCATCATAAGGGAGCATAGACCATTTTCATTTGGGAGAAGAGGGCGTGAGAGAGAGGGAATATTTTAGTTTTTATTTAGCCTGCCTAAGTTTTTTTGGATCTACGAAAATCGGATGCTGGTTTTAGGCGATGGGACTGAAGCGAGTTGACCTCGTGATGAGAGGCTCGTGTGAGTATAAAGATGCCGGTTTGATGGCTTCTGTGAGGAGTAAGGTTTTATCTAGCTTTGTTTCTGCTGTTCCAAGTGTTTTATAAATCTTTGTGTTGTTGGTTTGGCGTGAGGGGCCGTTTGATCGATCGAAATCTTGGAAGCAAGTGTGGAAATTTTGGAGAATTTTGGACTTTGTTGAATGATCTGTGTACAATGAGAGCTAATTTAAGGTGTTGTATTAGAATTTATATAATAAATTGTGTTTTGGTGTATAGGTCGTTGGAATAAATTGTGATTTGTTGATTATATGGAATATAATTGTGAGTACAATGTTGGAGATAAGAGTGTGATTTCTTCCGATTATATTGATCTGAGTAACCAGATAACAAAATTAAATTTAGATTTGAGTGTCTGGTTGATCAATGTTAAATTACGTGTGGTGTGAATGTAATTTGTGGATATATGCATAATTGATATATTGGCGTAAACTGATTCCAGAAAATAATATAATGCGTTTCGTATCTGTGAGTAGCACAGAAGTAGGTGTGAGAGTCTGTATGTGATTTGTAAAAAAACGAGCAATAGTTCTGCGAAAGGGAATTTGGCAGTGATTTTAGGAGGAATTGGGTTGGAGATGGGCAGTATAATCATTTCGGATGAGGATGTGTTGTTTTGGAAAGCTCATGCCAGGTCGCGCCGGATCAGTCGTATTTTTGGGCAAGTTCGGTGGTATATTTCGAGCGAAGGTTTGTTTGAAAATGAGTTATTTTTAAGTACATGGGCGTAGTGTGGCGAGTGGTCGGTGAGGACTGGGAGCGTGAGAATGGGTGCAGGCGACAGTAAAATCAGCGTTTAGCCAGGTGTGTGTTTATTTTGTAGCGTTGCGTATCTGACCCAGGTGGATGCGATTAGGATTGATTCATTTCTTGTCGCGATAGCTAACTGTCGAGGAACGTTTTTCAGGTACAGGAGTGTTCGAGAAGACGGTTCTTCTTAGAGACCGATTTTGAGAAAATTTCGGGTTAACTGATGGTTTTGGATATTATTAATTTTCAATTTTCAGCATGTGTGTATTAAAATGTTATAACTCTTTTAGTATTGAATATAGTTGGGATATTTATTTTGAGTATTGGTTTATGGGCAAGGCCACGTTTTAACTCAAGTATCACGTCCTCGTGTCTGAATGTATAGATTACCAGGTTGGCGGGTGAGTGACGGTGCGAGTTTTGGGGTGTGCGTTTGGTCGCCGAAAAGCGTGAAATTTTATTTGTCACCGAAATTGACAAAGTTGACGTGGTAGCGCTGGAATTTATGGACAATTAAACCAGTGTCCGGGTTCGTCGTCAGAGATACGAAAAAATTTAGGATTTAATAGAAATTCTGCAGTTTTACCTCTTTTGAAGAATTTGAATTTTCTGGGTTTTACATTCCGATCTTGCAAGATTTGTTAAGAAACATAACTAAAACGATTCTCTACCTTATGTCAGGTAGTTGGATGAATGGCGTATTACCATGGATATAATCTTTATGACATCTGATTCTGAGACATAATAGCTGCCCAGATTAGATGGCGTGGATCGCTGGATCATTCACAGGTGGCTCCATTTGGTCATACAATCTGATACGTTTATAAACTAACATATTCCTGATGATAGTACCTTGAATTTTACCAGTTTTTCATTATCACTTCTTTTGGAATAATATGAGGCATGGCTTGTAAAATGAGATGAAATTTTGGAATGTTATAAATGACATAGACATGATGTGAAATCTGGCATCTGTAATTTAATTATAGTAATAATATGATGTATAACATGTATTATGAATAAATCTTATGAAGTATTGTGATCGTTATGAGTAATTAGTCCATATTACATTCTGCTGAAGTTATAAAGCTTTCTTGCGTGTGTTTATCGGGTGAGATCTTGAAGAGGGCGATCTGTGATGTCATGTCTAATGAGGATAACATGTTGTAGTCACTCCAGCGAGTAGGTTTGATGATTTTGTAAGTATAAATAAGAAAGATTTTGAGACAGGTCATGACTAAGGAAATGCAGTAAATTGAACTTTGTATATGTGCAAAACAGATATAATACAGTATGGTGCTATCATAACTGGGAGCTATTTTTTGTAAGTTTGCCTCTTCCAAAATAATTTGTTTACAAAATTATATAAGTTCTTGTGAAGTGTATATATGGATTAACCAGATTTATGCAATGTAGCTTTCTGAGGTGCAGAGTTGGACCGTCCCCGGTTTGGATGATCATGAATATGAGAAGAAGCTTTTCACCAGTTATTATATGTAGTTGTTCTGCAAAAGAACTGAGAGAGGATCATATTCCTAGCTTATGGTCTTGATACATCTCTATCTGAAGACACATCATAGATGTGATCTTTGCTTTCGGATCAGTCAAACCCCTTGAGTTACTCATGCTATAACCCCAACAGTTATAAGGAAATCAATAAACCATATGCTTTTGGAATAGAATACCTAATTATCGCGTCTCAAGTGTCTATATTACTGTAACAGGAAATCCAAAGTTCGGAAAAGTGGACACTGCAGCGCCCATCATGTCATCAATCTCAACTTCATTACTCTATGCACTCAAGTGCAACATGAGAACCAACCACCAACCTTAGGTGTTCTGGAAGTCACTATTACTATCTTCAAGATAATTATAATAGTTTATTTTCAAGGAGCTCAGGATAGTAACAAAATAAGTCTTTTAATGTATATGAAGTTCAAGTGTTTGCCATAATAAAAAAATGTTGCTTGAAATGGTAACAGAATCAGACCTCTGTCCACGATAATTTAAGATACAATTGTCTAAACTATATAAGTCTTCTTAAAAATTCCCTTTTCATAAATCAAAATTATGAAAAAACATACAATATAGAAAAATTCTCCCTCAACAAATACAAATATGAAAAAGAAAGCTAGAACTAAGAACAGGGCCTTTATACCCAAAACTCAAAGAGTGGTTGTCATCAAAATTCCTTATGGCAAAAATTAGCACCTTTTTTTTCCAATTTTGAGGCAAACCACGCAGCAGATTGCAGAGACTTTTGGAGATATCAGTTCTCAAAAATGGTGGAAAATGTCATAAAGAAAACTTGGAAGAATTAGCTGAATATAGGACATAAAAGAGGACTAGTTATAATTAATTCAACTGCCAGTTAAGGTGAAGATGGAAATACTTTGTTTATGGAAGATCATCTTTCAATTAATGAGAAGGGAGGGGAGGGAGAGAGGGAGAGGGAAGAAAATTGCTACGAGAGATTGAATAAGGGTGAGAATTGGGAAAAAGGGGAATTGAATGAGGATGAGAATTTGTAAAAACTGAAAAAGGGGATTGAATGAAGTTTGGTAGGAAATGGGAAAAGTGAATCATGACAGCAGTTGTCTAGAGAGCATTTTTAAGATAATCTTTTTCTTTTTTTTTGGCTTTCTAATTCAATTGATTTTTTCTTTCACATGGGTCATTGATTTGAATTGTCCCTCCTACCTGCTCAAGGCCCAGACCCTTTTATATATATATATATATATATATATATATATATATATATATATATATGCTATATATATATATATATATATATATAGTAAAAAATGAGATAGTCACTAAAGTCCTGTAAATATCATGACTCTAGTTGGAAAACACTCTCTTTAACATATTGTGATCTAGATAGATTTGTTTAGTAGATAAATGACTATGGCTGGGTTGAAATACCGGAAAATTAAACAAATGTCCAAATAAATTTGCCCCTTGGATGTCAGCCTTTTATTACTAGCCATTGTCCTTTTCTCTAACTCATTTGCTCCATATGGAATGTGTTATCATATCCTCTTATTGAGGATGTGCTAGTAGTAGATAGTTACCATTACAAATTTTTGTAATCTTTTAGTAAAATAAATAATTACTTATTATTGAGTTGATTCAAATTATAAGTTTGAAGACTAATGGGATGAAACGAACTTTTAGGTTTGTTAATAGACTTAGTTAATTCTGTTTTTACAAGTTTTTTTTGTGATGAAAACAAAATAAAAGTAGAAAGAAGTTGGCTGTTATTTTCTTGGTAGAAAAGGTTCTAGTTTTAAGTAAATTGAGAAAAGAATTTACAACCATGTTTATGGGAAATATGATTTTTAAATATACCAGGCTGTAAATAAGTAATTATTCTTAATATATTATTATATCAAATGCTCTTGCTATTGAATCATGCATTGAGTTGACAAGTATAAAAATATTATGACTTGATTCACATGATGTAAAATATGAGTACAAACACTATAAATATTATGATCTGATGGATATTTGTTTGTTGTTGAAGTTATAAATATCATCAAATCACATTCATGTCATTTAGATTTGAAATAGTTAGGAGATTTCAGTTCTGAGTTATCAATTTATTAATATTATAAATTATTCATATTATATAAATATTGAAGTATTGGAGGAAGTCAAAGCAAGGTTCCATAATTACTTTGTCAAAGTCGATCAATTACAACTCAAAGTATGTAAAAATCAGTGTATTAGGGTATTTTAATAAGCTTCATTGAAATTGTTAAGAAAATGTAGAGTAGTAGATCAATTACAACTCATAGGTAACATTCAATTATGTTGTATTCATAGTAAATACATTTATTAATTCACAGTAATATATTGGAATGATGTCTTATCGCCTTAATGATATCTTCTTATAATTCATTATGATGCTATACTTCTTATATTAGTATTGAGTACTTTTCACTAACCCATTTTTTAAAACTGCGACAACTTGCTAAATCAAATTCTTACATATCTTGTAGACTGATAACTAATAATTAATAGCTTTTTGAAACCTACTTTTCCATTAATACAGCATTGAAATAAGTAGAAAGTTGAAAAGGTTTAAGATTTTAGGTTATTAGGGTTTAAGAGTGAAAGGATTTCAGTTTTAAGTTTAACAAGTTTTTCCCTTTCAATTAGAACTGGATCAGACTCAAAAAGTACTAGAGTTTTTCTCTACGGCGTGACTTAGGGTATAGAAGGGTGAAGGTTATTCTTTGTATCTTCTAAAATGTTTGTCTTTCCCAAGTGCGTGTTTTGAATATTTTTGCGAGTAGCCTCTGTTTTAAATAAGTTGTGGTCCTTGAATTTCTATTTTCCTTATATTTTGTGCAATTAGTATGCATCTTAACAAATTCTCCCTTTATTTTTTAACTGACACATCCCTTCTAAAATAAAAATATATTCCAACATGAATTTTGAGACAAGAATATTGCAATCATATTACAGAAAACTAACAATCTTACACTCAGATTGATATATGTATACAATATCTTACCTGGGAATATTCACCTAAATGGAATATTTTGGATTTATTAATTGGAAGTTGAAGAAAAAAAATTAAGGGAATTCATCTAAAAATACTTTTCAATACAGAACAACCACTACTCAACAACTAACTATCTAACGAGAATGAACAATCTCATTCCAGAACTTCCAATCTCAAAAGGACACTAGAACTTTTCTTCATTACATAATACAATAGAGAATACTTGAGAAAATCAATTACCCATTAGTACCTAAAGGAAGCGATAGTGCCACAGTATAATAGGAGAACCTAACCAAAAAAAATTAGTGTGATGGGTGAAAACGCACCAAAACCCAATCTGGTGTCATTTAGTATTAGAATCGATATAAATTTGTATTGTTGCTTGCTAATAAAAGTCGAGCGTCCAGCTTCATGTGACTTTCTGACTACCTCTGCTTTGGCTTAGGCTTCTTTTGAGCTGGAGTCTGTCTTTTCAAGTGGTTCCTTTTCTCATTCATAGATTTTGGAGTAAACTAATATCATTAGTACTCATTACATTTCATTGACTTTAATAGGTGAAAAAAATTTCGTAATTTTAAAGCCTTGAATCAAATCTTATAAATGTTATAGGATGTCGTATCAAGCTATGAACTGAGTAAGACAATGACAATGTACTAGAATAACATATGACTTCACCCTTGGAATCTCTACATTATCAGTCTGAAAAGTAACCCAGAGTTCCTCAAATATTATACGTGGACTTATGGAATCTTCAAATATTAAATAACTTAATGTTTTCTATTATATATCTACTGAATCTAAATTAATTTACCTGATGGAGATCTGTTTATCAAGAGGAATTATGTTACATACTCTGTGGAGGTAGGTAGTAAAAGTAGATCCAAGACAATCTAATATAAAAAAGGGTGTCCTTAAGCAAAAAAATTCATAAAACATACACTAGTATATTAATATGCACCTTCCTCGAAAGAATGTTACATTATGTGTCGACATACATTTGCATTAAGAAAAAATGTGTTATATTCTTTGTCATTGACACACTGAATATTCCCGTTGTAATCACATACTACATTTCTGAGGATTCGATCTGGTATTTCTTACTACTTATCTCACCTTTTTATTATTTATTATTAATTGAGACCTCTATATATTATATTAAATTATGTTTTGAAACAGTAGTTTCAAATAAATTATTAAATTAAATAAGAAAATTTAAAGTATGAGTAGAATGATTATGAAAAGTTTCAAAAAACATAATCATATATTTTTGTTTTGTTTTAGTGAAAACTCATTTGATCCCACTCCCACATGGTCCGCTATGGGATATAATCCACATTAAAAAGGATATGATGAAAATTGTTGTAAAATAACTTTTTATCTAAAATATAAAATAAAATGTATAAATAACCTCAAACTTAAAAATGGCAATAAAATATAATTATAATAGAATAAGACAAACATTAGATGGATTGTCATGTATGAGGTTGTATGTTTGCCTTTTATGAACATTTATCATCCAAAATTGTAGACATTAGCATGGTTACTTTTATTATTCACTAAATATTTTGAATTTATCCTTTCAATCGATTCAAACCCCACCATTACTTCCTTACGTTTTCTTTTTTTTTTTTTTTAACAAATGTCTATAATAAATAGAAAAATATAGTTCAACGATGACAAAACAGGAGTGGATGATGAAAAGACATTACTAGACCTTAATAATAGTGGGTAAAAAAATGTAGTATCCCTTGTATCAATTCAAACGTTACTAAAATATAAGTGTTGAGTAAAAATATTTAAAAACAATAAGAAATTTTTGTCGTTAGTTTTAACCAGACTCTTTAAAGAGTACAAGTGGATGATAAGAAAATGGTAAAAAATACTTACTTTATTATGAATAGTGATTCCAATTGTTACTGTGAACAATATGTGGGGTCATGGGTTATATTTTTATATTTTAATTGAGTCAAATAACATAGTTGAGAGGTGACAATTAAGTCGATCGAATTTGGACTATCTAAATCAACCTAAATTAAAATCAGGTTGAGCGTTGATTATTATTGACTGTAAATAGATAATTTGATCCATTGGCTGCTCTACCAGTTTTTTGTTTTTATAAGAATAAAACCGATTCTTGATCCATTTATGGATTAGAGGTGAGTTGAAGCGGTATATTTTCTTCAGCGTGGTCATTTTAAACGACTTAGATTTGGTTTGCTTCTTGCCGGTCGATGTGTAAAGTCAACTCTTGATACAAATCATGTTCAAAGAGATCACATGAAGTGGTGTCATTAATCATTATTAAGAAAAAGTAAATTTTATTACTACTTTACTAGTGAGCTTTCTTCTAGATTAAAATAACACACCATTAATTTTTTGACTATAATATTTTTAAATAATTTATTATGAAAAATTTAATATAATTGATAATATCCTCAATAATATTCTTAATTAGTAAATTATCTTAGAGGTATCTTGAGTCAGTTTCACTTTTGATTTGCTCTCAACTACACTAGTTCAAGTCTTAGCTTGCGATTAAATTTCAGGTGTTATGGGTTCACATGGCTTATATTTATATATTTAAAATTGAATTAAAAAAGTCTACAAATTTCATAAGAAAGTAGTGCCAATCTAATGTTCTAAAGACAAAATCACAAAATTTTTGACTCATTCACTTCAGTGAAGTTATTTTACTATATTCTTTCTGAATAATTTCATTCTGACATTATTGAAAATTACATAATTGATAAATATCCTCAATCGAACAAAATAATCTTGAAGGGTAACTCATATGTTAATCCGATATTTAGGATTTATTTTCTAGTAATCATTAATTGTTCTGTATTAAGCGACTTACCCGATTTGTTAGCACTTTATATTAACTTTAGATTTTATAAATTAAAGGTACCTCATAAACCATTTAAAAATACCTTTATTATGAAACAAATCTCATTGATTGTGTAGCTTTTGGTAAGAAATTGGACACGTGGTTATAAAAAGCAATACCAGTTCTTAATTACTTTCTCATTATAATCTTTTTTAATAATTGTTTAGAAACTTTTGAAGTCAGTAATATCATCAAAACATTCTCGAACTTGAATAAATAATCACGAGGAAGATCTCATTGAATTAATTTATGTGCTCAATCCAATGGTTTGTTCGAGTCTCACTTGAAAGTATTATTAAATTTTAGAACTCATGAAAAATAGATTATGAACATCTAATATGATAGAATAAGACTTGTATAAATTTGGCTTAACATCATAGTCTATAAAGAAAAAAATCTTGATCAGTATCAGTGAAAGCCATGTTATAGGATCGTATCGATTCTTTGAAAAATTATGAATAAAATACAAAAAGCAGAAGTAGCAGTCTGGTTGATTTACATTACACGATAAAAGTACAATCTTTGATATAAATGATAAAATGCAGAAGGTTCACTTAAGTCTTACTTACGTTTATTAGATATATATAAAATGTTTGTACTTTTTCTAAATATTTTGAATCGAATATCAGTCAGTCTTCTTCATTAATGTTTGTTAAGGGAGTAATAGATTTAATATTTAAGCAAAAGTAATGAATAATATTTATATAAATGATCGATTACATGTATGGATAAATGTTGATAAAAATTCAAATATTTACGATAAGGATAAATGTAAATGCTGGTCAGTGTGGAGATCTTAACTTTACCTTCACTTGCGGTTTAAATAGATTGTCACTGGAATTATATCATTGGTAATACCTATTTACATGTGATTGTACAATCTTCTTTATGACTTATACGTAAGATAAATATTTTATTAAATATTTAAACTTTTATCAAAAATATTTATTATTAGCAAATTCAAAATAAGATCTTCCTTCAATTCAATTTTTTGAATAATTTAGTACAATACCATTTCCATTTTTTGCTTCTCTCTCATAACTTTTTGTTTATAATTTCTACAAGATAATTGAAATGTGAACATATAACATAGATTTTTCCAAATATATATATATATATATATTCACTACTCTACTATATATATCTCTCTATATATATATATTCTCAGACCAATATTAATCATTTTGTATTTTTGACAACCTAATCACTTGAGACTTGAACCAACATTTCTTATTTAGATTGTCCTGTCATTTTAACAATTAGTCAGCGTGACATTATTATGGTATATACTTTTATTGAGTAGAGTGTGGACACGTGGCTATAGATTATGCTCCAACACCAATCAGGCATAATATACTACATGGAAGTTAGGAGTTTAAAGTAAAAAATAATTCAATTTTTTTTTAAATATATGTCTTAAACTTCTTTTTTTAATATTTTAAATAATTTTTTCTTTTTAAAAATCATATTATAATAATTACGATTTAGAATAAATTTAAATCATATATTCTAGTATAATTTTAGGTATTTTTTAAATATATTTAATGAATATGATTCCAAGAGATCAGGCACAGTCACAATAATAATGTGATTTTAAAAACAAAAATATTTATGAATATTTTATAAAAATATCTATATCTGTTTTTCCTAAAATTAATTACTTTATACTAAACAGAAAGATTGCAGACTTGTCTGTAGGACTCAATCCGTCCCATTCATTAGCGGTGGCTAATGGCTATTAATGCACTATTTACCTTTTCTTTGGCTAATTTTGAGTGCTTGTTACTATCGTAGTGTAAAAAAAAAAATCCTCCTTAATTTTATAAGAGTAGTCATTTTATTATTTATTATAAGAAAAAATCAATAATAGATATTCTGTTATTTAATTTTCTGTTTTCAAGTTTAACACAAAAACTTTATATTCTACAGAAAATAACTCTCGGATGTCACCAAGCATTTTTTCTTAATTTTATTAAGATACTCCGCAAAGCATCAGGTCTTTACCACCCAAAAAAATACCCTCTCGCTCCATCTAGTGGGACCCACACCTTAGTGCGTGGCTGCTAGAAGGTGGACGCGACAATAGTAAGCCCCTACGAATCTACTATACATGCTGCGTACCATTACCCTGATTAAACATTTTATTAAAAATAATTACATTATTAATGATTATTAACATTAAAGTAAATTTTATTTAAATAATTAACAATTTAATATCTAATCAAAACAAGTAATATTGATTTACATTTATTTTCTATTTTAAACAAATAATAAATGACTTATATTGGCTTGAAAAGAGGACATATATACTAAATTTTTATAATGTGGGTCCTTTCCTCTCAATTTATATTTAAAAAAAACAAGATAAACTTTTATTAAATTGTGACTTGTCAATTGTAATTTATAATGATAAAAAAATGGTACAATTTCGGCCTTGGTGGAGCTATAGTTTAAGTGTATTGATTTATATATATAAATTTACATTCAATCAATTACTAATTATCAATTATTTTATAAAACAATAATTATAATTAATATTTTAATTACAATTTTAATTATAATTATCAATTGGATAAATATAGCCTAAAAAATAAAAAGTATCAATATGTTTAACGTTCTTATTTTTTAAAAACTATTCTTGATAATAGTTTTTAAAAATATAAACTATCATTTTTATATTCTTTAAAATCTCGCCTCTTGTTTTAGGTGTTTTTCTAAAATAAAAGAAAATGCTTTTGAAACATGTTATTTCATGCTTTTTTTGTTTTCTTATTTTTATAGAAAAAACTAGTTTTAAAACTACACACATAAGTAGATTATTTTAAGAGATTGTTTATTTTAAAATTGTTATATAATTAAACTTATTCCATAGATTAATTATTCCATGTATAAATCGTAAACTTTTAAAGTTAAACTTATTTCTTTTCTTTTTTTCTTTTTTTTGAATAAAAGTATCTTATTTCTAGTAAATATGTTGATTAAATTTTTTATTCAAAGATATAGATAACAGTAGATGGAAATTGTGATTAAATTTTAATAAATATACCACATAAGTAGAAATATAGGATATGATGTAAATATTTTATCTTTTAATGGGTTAAAAGACATTATTATAGATGGATATTTGTTTACCTAAATGGGAAGATGTAAAATAAAATAAAAAACTAATAACATCATAGCAACAAAGGAGAAGAATATTATCTCAAAGTTTAAACAATGTCAGTAAACTAAACTAATTTTAAAATAAAATTATATTAATTCTATTATTTTTATCATTTCTTATATTAATTACAAAAATTCAAATAACTTAAAATAATTTCCAATTGGAGTATGCTCAAACTCAAGATAAAGTATACAAAAATTGTATTCATTTATCTTTTTTTCTATAAACCAAGAAATTTAAAAGTTACTAAAAATTTAAATTGGTTCTGTAGTTTTAGCTTTCTTTCTAGTAAGATGGATTTTGTACCTTTTTTATAAGCTTTAATTTTGAAAATCTAACTCATCATTAAATTTTACCTTATTATAATAAAATATTCTTCTACCACTTTTTAAAATAACCCTCTATTTTTATGAATTATATAAATGTAAAATGACATAGTCAGTTTTTTCAATAAAAAATATTTTAGATTTATTTCAAATCTTTTATATATATATATATATATATATATATATATATATATATATATATATATCTCTCTATATATATAACCAAAATAGTAAAAATAAAAGAAATGATATAGACTGTTATAAACCAGTCAGCTACATCAGATTTTCTGGAAAAGAATGTTTAAAATATTGATGACCTCCTTTTAGGTAAATGGTAAATTAAATAATTTCAAGCGGATCTATAGTGGGTTCAATTGAATCAGAAGACTGTTATAAGATCCATTCAACAACTTTTGAAACACCAGACCAGAACACCATAGCTACGTTCCACAATGTTTATCCTCCGCCGCCGGCGCCCTTTGCCGAGCGGCAGCTTCCCTACACGAGATCGTCGTTCCTCCCCGTCTTCCGCAGCGGTGCGCCACTTATCCTCCTTAAACTCTCACATTGCCAGAATTCTCAAATCGCAACGTCCTCAAAACCGTGGAATATCCGGCAGGCCAATCCGAAGAACGATCATGCAGGAAGATTCAAGCCGACGATTCGGTGTCGACTCGGAGAAGCGGGGCTGGAGTGCTGAGAGAGTTCAAGGAAGTGAGTGCTACGATCTGTCGCCGGAGGATCTGTTGCTGAAAGATCTCAGCTCTGCGATAAGCGTCATGGGGGGCGGGACGAAAGTCACCGAGGCCGTTTTCAGAGGCCGCCGAGAGCGGTTGAAGGTCAATGGAGTCGGGCCAGGTGGGGATTGACAATAATGGATCTGCAGGCTGCGACGGGTTCGGGTCTTATTGGTGAACGCTCCGACGGCGAACACCTCGCGCCTCATGCCACGCGGAACCACGGCATCCGCGCTGCTCTTTACCGCTGTGCGGCCGAAAATGTCGCACAGGCTGACGCTTCCGCCAAGAAAGCCGGTATATACTGTCCTTCTTCTTCTTCTTTTTTAAATTTATTTTATTTGTTGTTGTTCTCTTTTTACGTCTTTTATTTTACGCTGAATCTCTAAAAAACGAAAGCTCCCAGACTTGCCCAGTTGTTTCCTTTGGCGTGTCTCTCCTTATTTTGAAATCAGGGTTTGATGGCATGTAGTACTCCATTTTGGACAAAGTATGTAATTGCTTTTGAATTTCGAAATAAAATCATGCTCACACTTTTGAAATTTGTATTTCTCCCAATCTCACTACATCACACCCCCCTAAATCCTCGGTCGTACTCTTTGAACATGATTGGATTACGGTTTTTAAAAAAAGTGTTTTTTGGTTTTGAAAAAGCAAAAAAATATATTTGGTTTTTTCTGTTTTTGAAAGATATATAGAGAAATAGGAACCCTTTGAATTACAGTTATTTGAAAATTGAAAATAGAACACAAATACAACATGTTTGATTTATGGTTTTTTTTTGAAACAAATAATATACTCTGCACCAGGCACTAAGATAATATTTTAATTTTGTGAATTGTTATCACAAACGGTTATAGAATAATTTTTAATAAAATCTAAACAGGTTGTTGTCTGTGTTTTCAAGTGTCGATAACAGCAAAAAGCCAAACATGCCTTTAACTATTTGTTTTTTGCTTCCTTAACCTTCTCCCAGTTTCCTCTTGTCCTTTAACGCATCTCCCCATTTTTCTTTTCCAAACCTTCTCTCAATATTTTCTTTATTTTATTTAAGGATTACTGAGTTCAAATTAAACAAATTAATGGATGAGAAAAATGATGGAGAAACAAATATTATGACTTAAAAGCCTGTTTCTAAGCTTGTGAAATGGCTCGGATGAATGTTAGATGAAAAAAGATAAGAGTATGATTAGAAGTGAACACTGCTCTCTTATTCTCAAGTCTTTTCTCCTGTGTCAGGTGAAAATAAAGCCAATGGACCCTATCATTCCGAATTTTTCCACTTCTGAGCTAACTAGATACCAATATTAAATCTCTTAGGTGGACCCAACTTCTGAGTTTACGATTGGGGTTTTAATATGAGTGGGGAGAAGAAAACCTGTGACTCTCAGGTGAGAAAGTCAGCTTGAAGTTTTGAAATAGTTCTAATGGATCCATTGTGCCGAAAGATGTTTGTCATTTTGTTTCAGGCTTTCATGATCTGATGTGACCATTGAAATTTGTGTACCCACCAAGTTTCAACCATTTGGTTTGCATCACATTTGCCAGTAATTAAATGCGGCAAAAAATATGTCACAATAATTGAATATTTGGTAGGTTTCTAGAAATTTAGAAAGGGTGTTTTTGTTTTTCTTTTTTTCTAAGTGTTTGAAAACTATTTTGTTTTTGAAAATATGAAAGGCATAAGTATATTTGGTTTTTAGTTTTTTTCTTTCTTTAGTAAGCAAAAAATCTTGGTTTGAAGAACAACAATTTTGAGAGAAATCTGAGAGTTTATTTTGATTCTGTTTTTAATATGCGAGAGCAGTTCCTGCCATGCTGTAGGTTGTATTTTTAGCTATTTTGTTTAAATTTAGTGTTTGGTGTTTTGTTAAAGCCCTCGCCAAACTGTGTTCTGTTTTTCTTTGTTTTTAAATATAGCTCGATTTTAACAAAATAAAACAAATCCAGCAATATCCATTCTAGTTGGTAGAGCGATCGACTTTAAAACCAGACGCAGAAGAGGGAAGAGGTTCGGTTTGAATAGAGATAATTTATTATCATTGTGTTAAAAGTGATTGATTTTCAAAAAAAAAAAAAAAACCGAAACCAAAGCAAATCTACGAAAATGATATTCTATAACTTTTAGCATTTATAAATACTACTTTGAATGTGATGGTGATACGCATCTCTCAGGAAATTTTCAGGTCACTGTCTAAGCAACTCTCCGGGATATCTGTGTAAACACTCTGGTGACATCTATGCCGCCAGAATACTGTCTCTATATAGAAAGATGTTCGCATAGTCTGGGCCAGTGTGATGATCTGCTGGGGTGGTTTGAATCTACTTTTGTGGTTTCTATTATTAATTCTGGGGGAATTTTTGGCCTTGTTTGGTTGGTGTATCTCTTACTCATTGTTTTTTGGTTGAGGGGTTTTGAACTTTCTGATCGGTTGTCGTTGGTTGCTTTGATGCCCTTCACCAGCCTTACATGATGATTATGGAACATGGGTAAGAACATATACAAAAATCTTATCATTCATATGTAGTTCATGCAACATGATTCTTTGATCTATTATCGTTGGGATTACGATTTGGTCTTACTGTGTTTATAAGCACTTGGGTTTCTTCCATTATTATTTAGTTTTTAAGTGGGTTAAAATGATTATCGCGATGGTATTAAGCGTTCATTCGCCCCAGGATCTTATAGATCACGAAGGTGTGGAGAACGCTTTCTTGTACTGTCAGGTCCTTGATCAGTGGGTTATTGGGAGAATTTGTTGACCCATTCTATTCCCATGGGGTTGAAGATTACAAACCAGCAGTGAATAGATTGAAGAGGATGGATTTTGTATTATTCTAAATATCACATTGCTGAGTTCTGACTTGGTTTGTGGTTTATAGCGGCAGGCTCCCTCCTTGTATTGCTTTTTAAAGGTGGGATTCTTTTGATGATTATAACATAATTTAAGTGAGATTAGAAAACCATTGGTTTTTAACGTGTTTGAAAGCATTGTATGCTGAAATACCTAAATCGTTTCATATATTTACATTGTAGATCTATTAGATGTAGATTGTTTGTTTTGAATGTGATGATGAACTTGGCTTGTAAGTTATTGTGAAGATATCCTTAGATTTATTTTCGAAGTGGCACAATTTTAAATTTTGATCTTTGCAGTTGGATACATGTATATTCTTCAACATTCTTCTCTGTTTTTCTTGTCATGTTCTTAATCTTGTTCGGGATATATGCCTTTATTTCATTATTTTATTACTTTTGAGTCAGATAAATGTTTGGTCTTATATGTTGGTGATGAAGGGTCGACCAGTAACTTTAATACTCTAGTAGTATTTGTTGGCTTGATGTGAATAGTAACCATACAAGTGAATAATAGTATCATGTAATATTGAATAGTACTTAATATACGTTGAACAATATTATATCTATAAATAATGTATCTGAGAAAACCCGTTGAAATAAGAACACCATGTTGCATAGAAGAATACTTCTGAGTGAAAGGAGGAAAAAAAACCGCATAGACCAATTACAGAAAAAATTCTTCACTATCTCTCAAGAGGGTACCATGCTGAGTCTCTAAAGTATTCTAATCTTAGAGTACCACTTTAAATTAGAATAACCTCACTTATGTTATGCATTTCTCAGTGAGAATATCTCTCATTTTCTCTCTAACATTTCTTCATAAATATCTCCTCTTGCTCCTCGTATCTCTTTGTTTTTTTTTTTTAGTTTGTTGGATCTATCTCATTGGTTAGGGGAAAGAGCATCTTTGCAAAACATGGAGCAAAGTGAGCAGGAAGCGTCTTTCGTGTTTAATGAAAGTATGTCTCTGCCATGACAAAAAGCATGTCAGGATGGACCCATCAAGCCTCCTCAAACCCAGCTCCTTGGCCACAGAATAGAGGAAATCGCTGAATCGTGCGGGATTCGCGCTGCTGGCTTGGAGCGAACTCGACCGCACTTTGGAATGACTTTTGCCATCATAGTTTGTATTCTTACTCACGTGATCTTCTTCAATTGGAAGCATTTTCATTTACGCCAGCATCACGAATCGATGATGTTGACTTATTAAACTTTGTCTGGAGTGATAGTGATTTGCTTCTACCTCCAGTCTAATATTCATTTTGTGTGCGATATACCGCATCTCTTCATCTTGTTTGAGACCGGTTCTAGCGAAAAAAGTCTTCATCCACAATATCTTCTTTGCGGCTTCAATGTGGCTATATACAACTTGATTCTTGGATAAACGCTTACATTTTACCAACTTGGATTGTGATATGGACATGCAATGTGACAACCGCAGGATGTTAGATTTTACAACCGAATCACTAGCCATATTTGCATTGTAGCCTTCGAGGCGGTTTCTTTTCCAAACACAAACAAGTTTGGAAGTTCCCCCTTAGATATCTGAATCCATTTCACTTCCTAACATCTTTCTTTCTGCGAATTTAGTTGGGTTCCATGCCCATTTCTATAAAGACCTTACTTTGTAAGAAACATGACGTGTCTCAGCAATTTCTGAACTTTTCATTTATGTTTTTGTGTAAGATCTTCCTTTAGATGAATGTCAAACAAAAAAAAAAAACAAAGAGATGAAGAAGAGGAGAGTAGGAAAATATTAGAGATGACATTTTCTAATGTGAAAAATAAATAAAGGAAATGAAAGGAGAAATACCATATTCATTTGGAAAACCTTGGTGAAGAAACCTGGGACAACTCAACAATTCTTGGTATCTCAGTGGTATGCGATACAATTTTCTACCAAGAATATTTTAATCTTAGGGTATACACTCAAAATTAGAGATATCTCTCTTGTGTGAAAATTTCTCAATTGAGAATATCCCTCAGGTATATATACAATATTTTCTCTCTAAAACTAATATTTGGTAACCAACCAAATTGAATCTTAGAATTTAAAACCAACCAAAACCCTTTTGTAGTATGGTTTGAAAGAAAATGCATTTGCTGAATGCTTATTTGCAAAACACCGTACAGAATGACACTGAGGATACACATCACATCTCATATCGGATAGCGGAAAACACGATCTTATATAAATATGAATTTCCTCTTGTACAGTAGGCAACGTTTCCGGCCAGTGGCGTGGATGCGACGGATAATACACACATGGTTGGGCCCGGTTATTCCCAAAATGATATCGAACCCGATCCGGAACCTCGTGATGTGAAGTGCATTAGTTTGAAACAACAATCCATGGGCACAAAGAAGGGCGTTATTCGTCTGCTGTGGAAGGGGTGTTTGTCGCATCTCACATGGAATTAGGTAAATTTTATATACTATAAAAATGCAAACCTTTCAGCTACAATGAACTCTTCTTTTAAAGCGCATGAGGGCCTCTTGGCAGTTTGAAAGCCGGATAATACTTTTGTTGAACCAAGTGATTTTACTAAACAACCATGAAATTGTCGATGGTTAATAATATTTATTATGTCAATGGTTCAATAATAATTCATTGGAAACTCTTCGAGTGTGAACATATCTCTGTACATCTGCCTGAGTTTGCCAAAAAAACCTATTGGGCAGAATGGTTCTTGCAGACAGATAAACAATGATTTGAGACGATCAAACTCTTCTATTCCTATTTGAGATATAGATCCTGCAAATTCAAATCATGTGCCACATTCTTCATGACCCAGAATCATTGTGCCTGCCATTCAGCTAAAATGTGGAGAAGCAGAAAACCTCGCTTGCTAACTTTGCAGGAAAATGTAAAAAGAAACAAATGCGTTAGGCGTCTCTTTGAGTAGACATAGACATTAACCGTGATGGGATTTGAAAGGATTGATCTGAGTGCAGACAGGCGAAAGATACTGGGATATGTCATTCATGATCCTTAATGCCCCAGCCCCGACAGAGCCCAGGAGCCGTTGGTAGTTGGTCTCTTTCGATCAGACTATCTCTACCTTAGTTCATCTCCTTTGCATGCTGCCTCTCACTCCTACCCACCCCAAAGAGGTATTCTTGATGAAATTTCGCAAGGCCGAGAAGGAGTTCGGATCGTGTGTCGCGAGGTGGAGTTATAGATGAAGATGCATAGTAAAGACCCTTAATTTGGAACGGTTATAGGTACCATAAAAAAGCAAACATTCCAATGTTTAGCTCTCTCCACTTGTCCATTTTTATATTCTTGTACTTAGTAAGTGTCTTTTGGGTAATTCTGAACAGGCAGTGATGTGTTCTAGAATTTACCAAGGACAGCAAATTGGTGCAAAACATAGGGAAGGAGATGTTACTTTGTCTGCCTCATCTTGGAAGCTACTTCCCAAAGAGAAGCACAGGTAAGACATTAGATATGGTTCATCTCCTTTCCTGTCATTTTCCCTGGTTTATTTCATAATCTTTCTAATCTTCTGCCCTCAAAACACAATGTTTCAGGAAGGTGTAGCCAGTGAAATTGCAGGAGCTTTACCGTTGGGAGGCTCTGAGGGAACTCTCTGCAACTGCTGTGTGCTCTATAGTCTCTAGAGGTAAAGATCTTGGATTAGTTATGTTGTGTGCGAATAATTTACCTCTTTTTTTCAGAAATAAAAGCAAGTTAAAGAAAGACACTGAAATATGACTATAATGAAGATAAGCTGAGTTTTATATGGAATTAATGCATTCTCACTAAAACCGATTCTATCTTCTTCTCCTCTAGTGTTTGAAGAATCTAGTGTCGGCGTCATCTGATAAAAGCAGATAAGCCAAGTAGCGCGCTACACTCAAATGCTACTGTGACCAACATAATAATGTTTAAATTCTATCTTAGCGACCAGAACTAAAATTGTACCAAAACTATGACTCACGACTACAACCCAAACCTTCACACGTTGAAACCTTCCATCATAACCACGGGATAAACTTCTCTTTTAATGACTAAAGTATTGTATGCCTTCAAACGACCAATTGACTCGTTCTGCCAACATGTTGTACACAAAGGGTTGAGAACTTTAATGGGGTCTATTGCCTCGTACCAGTTTATGGAAAAAATTTCAATAGGTTTAAATTTTCTACATTGCTGCCCTCACTAAAAATAAAAAAAAAAAAAAATTGGAATAAGGAGTTATGAACCTGGGACCTGTCTCATTAGGTTACCTCTGCTAAAATGGAAAATCTTGCCAGCTCTGACAGTTTGGATGTTACTTAAAAAGCAAGATTGAAGTCTTGTATAAATCCACAATCTTCTTGAACATATTCATTATCTTAAATCTCATGTAGACGTTTATTCTTACTCTTAAATAAGCCAACCTTTAATGGATTAAGAAGGACAATTGGCACTAACAAGCTAATTACACGCATTCACACTTCTACATATTTATTTTGGGGTCTGGATCGAGATGGAGAACTTTCGTGTGGTTTGTTGCCCCTGTAAATAAAACAAAAGAACAATAAAAAGTTCTATCTTTGAGGAAACATTTCTATTAGAGGTTATCAGCCCACTAAGTTAAATCCTGGCTCAGCCACTGTAAAGATTTTATTGCTTCTAGGTCATCACCAGAGGACACATTGCTCATAGGAAGTCAAAATCTCTAAAGTCCAAAAATCCATTTTGAGTTTGGAAATTAAAGTACAATAAGGTTATAAACCAGGACACATTCTATTATAAGTGCTTTCGTTAAGTAGAAATCTGGCTCAGGCTCTAGGTCATCTCGGAATGTCTACAAAGACATGTCATTAAAGGTAATCTAGTCAAATTCCCCTTTGAGTTTGGGTAAAGAAGAGGAGGACGTATTGTTACCCATTTTTATTAAAAGGACACACCTTATTCATTCTCTTACAAATTGCTTTCGCTAAGTAAATCCTGGTTCGGACACCGATTTGGATGTGCCAAAAATTTGTGTTGTCTTTTTCTCCAGGTAATCTCAAGACTGTCTCCTTACATCGTCCTGGCGGAGAAGCGACCATTGCCATGCAACCTATGAAGGGGCAGCAGGAATCAATCCGTGAAAGTCGTCTAAAACAGCGAGACCCGGACGACCTGGACACCAGACTCCTCCAACCATGATCTTCTAAAGGCATCATCGAGCCATGTATCGACT
This sequence comes from Tetrastigma voinierianum, assembly GCA_016808115.1. Taxonomy (NCBI): domain Eukaryota; kingdom Viridiplantae; phylum Streptophyta; class Magnoliopsida; order Vitales; family Vitaceae; genus Tetrastigma; species Tetrastigma voinierianum. The sequence goes on from JAEQBH010005829.1 coordinate 166,663, forward strand.
CCTTCATAACTGTTCAGCGCAGACTTCGCACGCCAACCGAAAGGCATCACATCGCGAGGCGCATCACCTGTCGACGCCGCCCGGAAACCCCGTCAGTCGATCCAGGTCCAAATCTCGCGTCGATGGTCGCCGCCGTTTCGGAAAACAATTTTGCCAGCATGGAAGGAAAGTCGAAGCCGATTATAACTTAACATGTGGCTCTTTCGGCGTCGAGCGTCGGCAGAGAGACCTCGCCACTGTGCCGGCAGGTCGACCAGCCCGGGATGATCGGCCGCGTCGGGAACATTCGGCGACCGGAACGTGAACGTCAACCTCGCAGGCGTCGGGAGGACGTTGCGAAGACGCGCGCCATCATGGCGATCGGCGTCGACGAGGAACGGACGGGGGCTTTGAAGAAGATAGGGAAGTGCCTGCACGTGAAAGTTTCTGTGTTTCTGACCTGACTATTTCTCTATCTTCAGGTGATTGATTGATATACCAATAAGGAGGTGGCCAGAAAATATGAGAGTCTGCATGACTCTTATATAATAAATATGGGTTTAATTGATAATTAATCCATTGCCGATATAATAAAAGAAAACAATCGTTGTAGTTTGTGTGAGTCTGTCTATATATACCAGGTGAGTGTTTAAACATCCTGATCATGACCTCTATCTCACCAGTAATGTTCTAACAGTAGTAGGATGTTGGCTGTGTTTCTGTTGTTGTTGGGTTTTTTTTTAGTTGTGACGATAGAGGATGTATGACCCCCTAAATTCAAGTTAGGGGTAAGCCGCATTCACAATCTCATGATAGATGGTGTTGATCTAAGATGAAGGCTTAACTCTCTCTTTTAGAAAATATAATAAAAGAAAATTCAAACTCTAAAACTTTGTTAAGAAGGTTTGATATAGGTTTTATATTGATCTCATCATAGATTTGAAGGCTTTTAACGAATTCACTAACCCGACAAACTTAGTGATTGATTGACCAGTGAAAGCACATTCATAGAGGTGTTGAAGTCTGGCTGGCCAGCGCCATCGCATTAGGTATGATATTGTTCACTTTGAACATAAGTTCTCATGATTTTGTTTATATGCTTTTTCCCTAAAATGTTGCATACTAATTGGATGTTGTCAATGCTTATATTTTCATAAGCCTTCTTATTTCTAATTGATGTTGGACATTAGGCGCACACCCAATAATCATTCCCTCGAACAAAGTTTCATCGAGTTTTCCTTTAAATCATGATTTTCTTATTCCATTCGAGCACACGGCTTTCATGAAGCACTACATGTTAGGGGTTCACCACTCCGCTCACACACTGATCTTGATTTGGCATCCTCTGCATGAACCATGTTACTCTATCTACATTTAATTTGTATGATATTGTCCCTTTGGATCTAGCTATCATGGTTTGTTTGGTTTCTCCCTCTAAGGCTCTTACTGTTGGATGTGTATCTTATTACCATCGCGGCTACGATGCAATGGATGTATTGGCGGCGTAGGCCGGCAAATCGTATAAATGACAATTAGCTGAACTTACCGCCAGTCAGGATTCGTTATGCCCCACCACACGTTTATATTACAGAACGATACCCCGTGACGCGTAGCGAGGGCTTACCACTCACGCTGTTTAAGTTTGACGGATGCCTACTGACGTTAAGCTTGAAGCGACTTTATGCCATTTGTTAGGAAGCCATCATGGTTGTCTGCCAGCATTGATACTTATTTATTATGCCACTTTAACGTAAACTCCATTGGTTTTGTTTTGAACTTTTTATGCAAAGATTACCCATCTGGAATTTAATGTTGTTGTCTTTATATTGCGTAAGTTTTGATTTTAGCCGACGCAGACTTTTGATTTTTTTATGTAGCTTTTGTAATCTTGTATATTTACCAAATACCCCTTGTATATGTGAATCCTGATCCCTTGGATAACATGTCACTTGATGATGTTTTTTTGATCAGGAATTAAATTTAAACGTTAGGTCTTGGATGTGTTAAGCTTTTGAATTACAGAAACTATTTACAAAACAAGCTAAGATCAATGAAACTTGCTAGCCTATCAATATACAAAGTGGAGTTCTTTTAGGTGAAGAAATTCATCTTGAGAATATAGGATTTTGTTATCCTTTCAATGATGGTGGCACATTATAACAGTGATCTATTAATTCTGGTTCAGATGATAAATCAGTGTTCACCATTGGTGAGAGATTTCTTTCGCTATCATAGCCGATGTAAAGGATAATTGATGAAGCAATAGTTCAAATCTCTCTTGCTAATTGGTGTTGGAGGTTGGGTATTTCATTTTCAGTCTGGATGCTGATTATATTCTTAGCATTTTGAAGAGATGACTTGACGCCGTTTTTATGAAACTTTGTGTTTGGAGGATCATAATCAAAGGGCCCGGACCTTCAGTGATGGAGCATAACCTTGTCATGCTTAAGCTGACAGTGGACTTGTGTTTGGGCTGTGCGCCATTTATTTAAAACAGTCTTTAAGATGCTGAATTCATTAGAATAATTTTTACTGACTACGTAAAAGAAAGGCATAAAAAGAGAGCATTTTTGGTTGACAACTCTTCCCAAAATGTGTAAATCATAACATTGTTCAAATAAGCACAATAGTGATATCTTCACGTCTGTTAGTTAGTCTAAACAAGAAAAGATATGGACTCATTCTCTTCAGCATTGTGAGTACATGGAAAAGCATTATGGTTATGCAATGATAGTACCTCTTTACAGGTACTAAATAGAAATTTAATTATGATGATATGATTACCATGATGATCATCTTTAAGGGTTCCTAATCAACCTTAAACAATACAAATCTTTCAAAGGAAGGAGGACCATTGAGATGGAAGAATTGTTTGCTTGCATGTATGATACACTCTTGTGAAGAGAAAGATCCTTCTAGTTATTTTCTCCCTTTCTAAGGTGTTACTATCATGAAATAAACAAAAGGTGTAAAATAATAATAATTCAATGACATCTGTTGGCTTAGGATAAGTACATTGTGATGATGAATTTAGAGAGTACATTAATGACTAAATAAAAACATTAACTTTTTAAACATTATATTAAAGCACTATATTTGTTCTTAATCCTTATATATACATACTTTTCACTTGCATTGTTCCTCACTATGGACTTAGGAAATAATATACATAATACCAAACAAGTCTTTAACCATATTATCTAAGTAATGTTCATTGTGATGTCATAACATTCAAAATCTTCACTATTATTTAAAAATTTATCTTGATCAATGTATCAATAGTTGTGTTTCAAAACTGAGAAGGGATAAATGATTGAATTAAAATCTTTAAGTTCTTTAAGTAATCGTCAGTTAAAGTATTCTGGTAATGAAAGTTTACGATAGTTAAAAACTTGAGACGCAAAATTAGTTAAGGTCTGTCTCATTAGTCGAACACCCATAATTATAAAAATAAAACAAAAAACTAATAGTGTTTTCAAATCTAACTTCTCTTGCTCGAAAAGGTCAATCAATTATAAGACTTTGTTTAACTGGGTAATATCTAATTAAGTGACAAACATATGATATCCAAAAAAAAATATTATTCTCATTGTGTGATACTAACGATTTGGCCATATCTTGAAAACATGACAAACACATCATTAATAGTTACCTTGTATTTCCAAATGTAAAAAGAGAGGGCGACGTGGAATCTATAAGTGTATGACAAATAGAAAAAAAAGAAGTAATAGAACTTTCTTTCAACTTCAAAGAAAAATAATTGTAATATTATGTGTGTGTTTGGCTTGGCTGGCCAGTTGATGCTCATAGTCGATACGTTGGTAAGTATTATTTGATAAATTGATTGATTGAAAAGTTAATTTATATATAAATGTTACTGAAAAATTTAAAAACTATGCATATATATATGAAGAGACTAAAATAAAAAATAATATAAAAAAAATTGTATACAAAAGAGCGAATGTGAAGAGTTCTGATACATGTGATATGAAACAATTGTTACCATCAAAGAAGAATGGTAAAGAAGAGGACTTTAGATATTTTGTAGAGCTGGATCAGAATAAGATACCTCATAACACTTGTTTGGTGAATCAACTACAACTACTAATTTCGACTATTCCAGTTCAACCATAAAACTTAGCCTATCAAAAATGAGGAGAATAGTTTGGTGGTCCATTGGGTGGATTTTGTGAGCATTGGTTCGGGTCTGTAAAAATATTTGAGACAATTAAAACATTTATTTTGTTTTGTATGATTTATGAGCCACCTATATGGTTTTTATTTTTATTTTGAATGTAATATCGTTGCAAGTAAAACAAATAGATAAATAAATCAATCTCCTCTCTAGTCCTATTAAATCAAGCCATAACAAAAGCTCTGTTGGGTTTTAACGCTAGAAAACTCAAATCTCCGCCCTATCCCCCATATCTGATATTGATGCAGATCACCCTTACCACCAGCAGTGCCGCCGGCTCCAGCCTCCTACTGCCGCCCCTCCTGCCATCCTCTCACCCTCACTCCCATATAAATAAAGAAACCCTATGCCGTCCCAACTCAGACGGGTCCTTCTCTCTCTTTCTCTTTCAGAGCTAATCCCCCTCTCTCTCTGTCTTTGGAATTTACAGGAATCTTTGCATTTGATTTTCAGGCCCATTGATCTTCATCTCTGGTCTGCCTGAGGACGTGAAGGAGAACTCAGATCTTCTTCAGGTGATTACCGGATCACGAGAAGGCTTCATGGAGTGAATTCAGGAGCATCATGGGTTTCGCGCTTTTCTCTCTCAGTTGAGTCTTCTTCTTAAGATGCACTAAGGTCGATCTCTGTCATTTTTGATGGATTTTGTTTATTGAATCCCTAGATTGACTATGGCCTCTTTTGTTTTTATTTCTAAATATTTTCATAATTGGATTTAGGTACCTTCAAGAGTATGTACTCACAGCATCTTAACATTCAACCTTAATTAAAGATTGTCTTTAATTGATGTTGTTCTTGCTTCCTAAAGAAAGTTTGCTATAGTTTCTGCTTTCATAATTCTGAAGCTAAATTCGGAATTGATTAGGCTTGGAAGAGGAAATTAAAATGATTTTTTCGGAGGGCGTTTCTTTGCTCCTTTTTGAAGTCATAGATGTCTTGGGTGATATGCATTTGTGCCATTGGTATGAGTGGCAATGTAAAACATACTGTCTGTCAGTCAGTCCAATTCTTAGACTTTTGGGTTTTTCTAGAAGTTTTTCATTTTTATTTCGCTTCTAGTAACAGTTCATCCAGATGATTCTGCACAATGTTCTTTCAAAGATGAAAGAAGCTAGAGAAATATGGTGACAGTTTCATCATGGGAAGTGTTTTTGCTTTTGCTGCATTGTTTCATACTTTTCCTTGTTCTGGTTGAGAGTGTGTTGTGGCTTTGAAAGTGAATTTTTGATTTGATTGGATTTGGTTTTCTAATCAGCAATTTCTTTTGTATGCTTCAAGATCCTCTAATTAGGGCCCATTGTTTTTTTGAATTGGTGAATATTCACTTTTGTTCTAATGGAACATATATTAAATTGCTTAATTACTTAGATGTAGGAAGCAAGAAGAACCACTATTCGCTGTGCCACGTCATGGAATTTGGATGTTCTTTATGCGTGATTAGTAATTTTATTATGGTCTCAGGAAATGGTTTTGATGCCAAAATGAGGTGATGTTGCACACTGAAATGGCCAAAAAACCTTCGTTAAAAATTAAGTTTTCCTGTGTTGATTGATGCTTTCTTTTCTTTGTTTCATGACAAAGTGGAAGTCTATTATATATTCCTCTGTTTAGCTGAATTCTATTAAATTTGTCTTTGAATGTGGTTATATCTTTTATTGTCATTTTTTTGGTTTCTGTATACTTTTAGGATACATAGGTTGTATTCCTTTTCTTTTTAATATACGTGTGCTTTTTTACCTATAAAAAAAAAAGGTATTGTATACTTGTTTTCTATAGTCTCATTTGACTCTTTTTCAATGATTTTTCCACACCTATGAAAAATCATCTCTTAAATATATCTCAGGGTGACTAAACTTAAAATCAGAAAAAATTATGAAGATAATGTTTCTTAAGCTTAGAAAGCAGTGGTTTTTACCTAATCTATTTATGGGATGAAGATTGCTTTGTTGGGCTCCTATGGTGAGAGCCAGAAATGTGGAAAATTCTTTGCTTGCTGGGTGAAAGGCAATAATGATGATATGCCAGTAATTTTCACGCATAATAGTAATAATAATTTTTGTTTGATATCATTATTGACTATCAATCAATAAATTAAAGCACAACCTTTTGAATTTGGAGAATTGTAAAACAAGAACTATAAAGAACAAATTAATTGAAAGAATACTGATGATAACAATAATTTTGAATCTTAATTATAACAATTTAATGTATTTATTTATTTAAACATCATTACCTGACTAAGCAAAATGGTAAGAATGAGTTTGATCAATTTCATGATTTGAGTTCTTTGCTATACTATAAACTTAGCACCATCTTTAGAACTACAACTCTAGTAGCCTTAAAAACATGATCGAGAAGTTTGAAGAAATTTGACAACAAAGCTATATATTGCTGTGCTTGAGAACAATAATGTATATAAAATGTCTTTTTGTTTTTCTTTTTTCATAGTCAAGAAACATTTTGTGTATCATACATGTCATTTTCCAAGATCTCCCTTATTTCAAATATGGTTCTGATTAAACTAAGTATGTGTACTTCACCATAACCTTTGGCTTACATGCATTGATTAGTACTGTGCTGCTGATCTATTTTAGTTCTCACTAACATTATTTTTTGATGGGTAAAGATATATATATTACCAAAAAGAAGCCAAAACAGCCCAGCCCACGTGCAAAAAGTGTCTAGAGTGAAGGCCTATACACAAAAGAGCAAAACAAAAATAACCTCCCACCCAAAGCCAGGGATTAGAGAATACACAAAAGATTCTTACAATGGAAGTTGATTCACCATAACATTGCTGAGATAACTTCATTGGCATTTGCTAGTCTGTTCTCTCTTGCTGATATACAATCTTAGTTGATCTGCTAGGAATAGTAGCAGATTCGATACATATAGTCAACAAGCGCTTGAGAACTAGTGGTGACACCACACATACAGGTTATTCAAGTCATCTCCTTTCGCCCTCCTCCAGCACCTGTTTGGGGATGTGGGTAGAACATGTTTGTTGATTCAGGCTTTGTTTCTGTTTATGCATGCGAACAGAAGGTAGTACCATAACTTAGGCTGGGTGCAATCACCTCTTGGTATTTCCTCAGTGATCATTTGGTCTTATTAACATTGTTCCTTGTCTGGTTGTTATGTGGCGGCAGGCTCCTCTCCCTTACCAGTCCTGTGAACCCTCTCTCCAGTACCAGTACCAGCCCTGCTCCTGTGCCAGCTCTAGCAGTTCTTTCATTCAGGGTGATGTATGCTGTGTTTTTATCGCCAAAATTAATGATAGGTCTTTTTCTGTTATCACTAGATGATCACCACAAAAAAAAAAATCTTTCTCAAATTTTGCTTGCTAATATGTATTGCAATCCTTGGTTGTTCAACGGCCTTGACTTCCAATGACACTTCAAATTTGTTCAAGACCTTTTTGTTTTACACTTTTTCATTGCAGAATACAAAAGATAATCCTCCTTGCAATACTCTTATTGAAATCTTGGAGAGAACATAAATGAGGGAAGAGCTGAGGGTCACTAGTGTATGGATATCTCTCTCAACGCCATGTCTACTTTTTGAGCTGCATGACAGCACATTTTGTTTTTACTTGGCCTCCGGTTAAGATTATTTGTGTGTGATACTTTCAAGTTAATATCTTGGAACAACACAGTTAACAGATGAAGATCTTAAGACAGAAAGACATACTAATGTTGCTTCATTGAATTAGGATAAGTTTTTGTCCTAGTCTAAATATGTTATGGTGGTGATTATAATACTTGTATTGAAGAGTTCCTATTTCAGACTTTATATCATCAAGTTTTCTTCGATCTTGTATCTTTGATTGCAGGATATGAATGCTGCTACAAATGTACCTCATATGGTTGCAGGTGCTGTTGTCCCTAGTTCGGGTTCTCCGTGGCATGCGAAATACAATGGCCTCCTTTAAAGTATTTGTTTTGGCATTTAATGTTCTCCTTTCTTTTTCCTCTTAGTTTCTTCTTGGTTCTCTTTTTGTAGTCATTTGTTGCATTTTCCCAACTGGACACTTCTTTCTTGAAATGGATTGCAAAAAGCCTGCTGTGTTCTGCTTACTCTTTCTCAGTACAAAAATCCCATTCTTTGAGTTTGGGTGGGGAAAAAAGCATTTTTCATGACTTCTTCACTTCTGACACTGAGCACATTATCTTGTCCTCACGAGAAGTCTGGTTCAAGCCATTTAAGTGCAGAAGGTGGAGAATGCCATGTTTTTTAATTCTTGACACTCCTTCATTCCTGAAATATTTTGTTTTTCTTTAAATGATGGTGCAAAAAACATGACATTCTTCAAGTCTCTTTTTCTCATAATCTGTAATTTTCATTGCTTTGATCTTGAAGGCCATTTTTCTTTGTTCATACCACTTCTGACTTGTTTGTACTCTTGCCAGAACATCGCCTTGAAACAATTTAACATTTTAAATTGGTGTCTCTGTAGCTTTCGAGCAGAAATGTATATGTTTTGTCTTGCCTCTTCAAACATGTTTCGAAGAACCCATTTGAAAGAGGACTCTCCACACTGCAGCTGTGTAGCGCAGATGCTAATGGAGCTCCTCCACTCAACTTACTGACATGCTCGAAGGGGATGTACTGTTCTTTGTATGCTTCCTGTCCTTCTACTACGATGGATCATCGATGGTATTTGCATGCATCATTTCATTGTCGTTCTATCCTTTTAACATCTCCTCATCTGATTAATTAAGTGGTATCATGAACATAGCATTGAGCGCATGTTATCTAATTAAATGCATGTCCAGCATCTGGGACCGGATATCATAGCAGGGACTCAGATTTTGTTGTTTTGTTGAATTTGTATCTGTTTCACCCCCATGTTGACCATATTGTTCATCAACGTTGGACTTCTTATCTAAATAGACATACTGCAATATTTTCTTTTTCGTCTAGAGTGCAATTACATTATACATGACATATGAAGATGATCTGGTTTCATTCTTTCTGAATCATTATGATTTGGAAAATCTGGAACTCAACATAAAGCATGAGGGCATGCCATTGTTCTGGCTGCCTCACACTTGATCCACTCATCCTTCATCAATTGCACCAGAACTGATAATGATGCTTTAACATTCAGGCTCTCTAAGACATAATAAACGAAGAATCCAAGAAAATATGTGTTTTTCAGATATGTACAGTTTTCATCTAAAAATGTAAAAACTTTCAGCTGATCTGAGAAGTTAAATGCCAAAAGCTGCTCTTTTTCAAGGTAATTCTCAACAATAGACTACAGATAATATTATCCCCTACAAAGATTTCCAATATTCAACTCATAAGATTAACTATATTTCACGTTTTTTTTAATGATATCATGAGATCAATAGCCAAGCTTGAGATAACATATTCAAAAGCAGCAAGTTCTACCTCTGATTGTAGAAACTTTCAATTTGATGTTAGAAATGAACATTCTGCTGGTATAGGAGGTTAAGTTAATATGAAAAAAATAAGATGTGATTAACATTAGAACTAACCACCTCTGCTGACCTTAAGATTAACAATTTATTTCCCTACCTTCTTCTTTTTATGTTATTTTTGGCTAGTGGATGTGCTATATTAGCTAACTCAGCTGTCAGAATATGGTATTTTTATTTCATTTATCAGGTAACCCTGGCCATGGCATACTGACATATGGTTCAACTTGGAGGGTGATGGATTCTCTGAAAATCTCAAATAATTCCTCTGTAAATCTGGATTGCAACATATCTTTAAAGAGGGAGGGACATGTCTTTATGCGTATGACTCGACTTATGATGTTTAAACCACAATTTTGATTGGTGATGCAAGATCACCAAATGTCAGTTTCCGTGTACTTATGTTTTGGTTGCTTAATTCGTTTTTAGACAAAGATTCACAAACCCCCACCTGCCGAGGCAAGACAAATGCACCTGATGGAAAGTTCAGCATGTTAGAATCTTCAGTTTTTTGTGGCATACATTATTTCTCTTCATGATTGGACATTCACTTAAAAGGAAATCTTGGTGATTATTATTTTGACAACACTGAATTTGTTTATTTAGTACTGCAAATGAAATACGGCTTTGGAGGAGAGTGCATGATTTTGAAAGTGTACTATATGTGCATTTAGACTGCTTTTAAGAGTGAGCCATACGAGATTTGTAGTTGCATGGAAAAGATGAATTGATTTTTTCTTCATTTTTCTGCCTGATGAGCCTAAATTGTTGGTATGGAGTGTTTACTGAGACAATGGTCTATCATCTAGTCTAGTTTCTGGTGTATAGAGGTGTAAAAAACCTCTTGATTCACTGGATACCAGCAAATCAAATAGGGCAGCTTTTGAGGGACGTTATGGGCCCTCTGTGTATAGGATAGAAGTTACTTTTTATCATCTAAAGTGGTCCATGATCTAAGTTGTATAGTGTTGATAACACTGATTTTGAGTGGATTTTGGCATGGATGGTATAGCAGTGAGAGGGGTTTTTGTTGGGTTCCCTTTTGTATACCTTTAATAGTCTACTCTTTGTGTACTTCTCTCTTTGATCATTATCTTGCTTTGATACAAAAGTTTTTAGGTGTAAAAAACTTAGATATTAGTCAAGTAGGAGTTTTCTTATCTTCCTAGTTATAAGTGAATTTTTGGGTTTTTCAGCTGCAGGGGAGGGGGCTGGCTGTTGTATTTTGGTTTTTTTAAAGGAGCTTGCTTTCAAATTTAGACTTTTTATTCTTCACTGTTTATTTCTACAGTTTTTCTTTTGAATAATGTTTGAGTTGCTAAAATATTTTAAAATATTTAACATAACTCAGAAAAGCTAAATTTTAGAAGCTGTACAATATATTTTCAAAATCCCATATAATATTTAAATATTTTTAAAACAGAATAATTTAATTTTGGTTTCATCGATCTATTTTTTAATTAATATTCTTTATATTAGTTGATTATAAAATAGAACCAAATAATTTAAAATTTGACTGTAATAAAATTATTATCATGTCAATTCTATCATTTAATTTTATAATCTATTAATATATTGCCTATATCATAGGGTATGTAAAAAACTTGCTTCCTGAAAAGGAAAATAGAATGTATTTTGATATTATTATGCATGATAATAACTTTTAATTAATTAAAACATACTAATAATAATTCCTCTTTATTAAAACAAAAAAGTAGCTACTGTACGTCTGAGTTTATATACTAGTAATAATGAAACATGTCCCTATAATGATATAATAAACTTTTACTAATATAACCACACTGTCTCTTATTTTGGAACAAAACTATGTTACGAACAAATCTGCTGTAGAATGTACATTTCTTGAATATAGCTCTTCAGGTGTGTATTTTTATTTATATAGGAGAGTTACACTATTTCAACACATGTTAATTCAATTTGGTGAATATCATATGTTTCAATGTTTCAAATCTACATTCATTTTCTTTGGGCTTCTTCATAACATGCTTTGCATAATGGTCTATGTTCTCCGATATTTTTATTTTATCATAATAATAAGTTATATCATTATTTTACAAAATATAGATTTAAGTATCTTTTCTTACTATCATTTAAGATTGATTTTGGCGTCTAAAATAATCAACTTAATATTAATAGAGATGTAATACTACAAAAAACAATGTTCTATCCCATAACATATTAATTCTTAAATAAAAGTTATTTAATTGATTATCACATTCTACAAAATATGATGTCTGCGTTGTTGAAATGAGAAAACATGGTATGCAAGATAATTCTTGTTAAATTATAATTTCTGATAATTTTAAGGAAAAGCTCAAATATATGTACCAGTTAGGCTAGAATGGTGATAGGTTTAGGGGTTTCCTAACAAATTAATCTGAGTTTAGTTTATATGAGTATACATGTTGGGTGAATAATGTTGCAGTGAGGCTTGATGGCTTTTAGTTGGTAGTCTTGTCGCAGTCAATCTAATAAGACAAAAATCTTGATTGCGATGAAGTGATGAAAAGCTTTGTTGAGGGAGGATGATTATAATACGAAGTCACACAATATCCTTTATCGATTGCCTGATCTAAAAATCTTTGCCAGAGTATACAAGGATGGATAACGTCGATGGCCTGAGGAGAAGGTTGGTGAAAGCTTTTGTTCGAGGGGATTATTGGTGTGTGTGTTGCGTCATCACCCTTCTAGTTTGAAGATGGAAAACGTTTGCAAAGTGATAACACGTTGTTATTTCGCTTTGGAAAACCCCGAAACAAATGTAAAAGGTTTAGTCCCCGAGGATAATGTCGTACCGATGTGATTAGTGGATTATAAGATTTTCAATGTTCGGCTGAGCGACGAAAAAAAAAAAGCAAGCCAACGAAACCACGCACCATTCTGGATAAAGCACAATATGGTCAAAATCTACTGTTGAGAAAAGTTATGACTTTGAAATATTTCTCTTTCTCATTATTTGTGATCTGTTTAGACTGCGTTTAGAAATGAAGGGTTGATCGGAAGTCCATTAAAATTTTGTGAATGTCATATTAATTTATTTGTTGATTTTTATAAGTTGTTTGTAGCATGTTGACTTTGATGTGTCTACTATTTACTCATACCCCGGTTTTGTTTTTCGACTCTAGTTGACCTCTCAGTTCCCAATATTTAGGAGAAAATTGAATAAAATAAAGCCAATAACATCTAGGTAATGAATATTTTAGTTCCCATTTAATCCAAGAAAAAAAAAGTTTAAATTCAATAACTTGGAATACTAGTGATTTGGGCATTACATAATAATAATAATAATAATATCATGGAAATATGACTATGAGCTACATAGATTCTACAAGTTCATTGAAGATTCAGCGTGAGTCTTTATGTGTGTATGATTGTATCTTAAATTGCTTTTAATGAACGTTGATTGTTGAACAATGACCCAACTACCATCAGTACGTTTCCAACATTTATTCTCTGATACATTTATTTCATTCAACTTTCTTAACATTTATTAACCAACCTTATTTCCATTATAGATGAGGAAAGTTTGAAACAGTTTAAGCTCATTTTATAAGAATAAAAAACGACGTTAAGCTCAGTCATATGAATATAGTAACATAAGCTCAGTTCTTACGAACAAAACTAACGATAGTGACTTGTAACTACAAAGCAAAAGTAACATTTATGCTCAAGTTTTTATAAAGAGCAGTAATGGATAATTCAAGTGTATAAAACCAATGTATGATGATAAGCTTAATTCTATATAGGCGGTATCTTTGTAAACAAATGTTTATAAGAATAAGGTGCGGTGATGACTCAGTCTGTATAAGAATAGAATATTATTCTCCATGAATAACGATGTAATCTTGCAAGAAAAGAATTGATAGAGAAGAAATAATTGGGTATTAACTAATTTTTAATTTATTTTAATTAGAAACGTGTCATTTCTTCTTCCCAACACTAAAATTCTCATAATTTCTTTCTCATTTCTTCAACAAACCTTTCATTATGACAAATGATGGGTTTATTAATAATATGAGTTGCATTAAAAGTTGAGGAAAAAGAGCAAACTTTAAGGTTTCGTTTTTGTTATCAATAAAGAAAATGAAGAAAATAGAAAGAAAGAAATGAGAAAATAAAAGTACAATTTTAATTTAATAAATTGTTTACGATATATTAATTCAAATTCATGTATTTGTTTATCTTTGTATTATAAATAAACTAAAAAAAATTTAAAGAAATATATAAAATTTTGATTATTTTTATATTAAAAATAACTTATGAAAATTTATTTTTATTTTTTACTGAAAAAATGAAAAGGAAAGAACAACAGGAGGAAAATAAAAAAATAGTTTAATTTAATAAATTAATTTTATTTGGTTATTCAATATTTTATTTATTTCATTTATTATATTGGACTTTCTTTGATATTTTTATATGATGTGACTAACCCAAAAAATCATTTCCTAAATGTTTTCTTTCCTTGTTGCTCAACTCTCCATTCATTCACTTAGTGTATAAATGAATTCCACTAACTATTTAAGACAATAATGATTTGTATAGTTAAAAGATCCCAGTGATAAGAAAATGTTGTAGTTGCATAAAATAAAACTATTCAAATGCCTAGTTTAGTTGATGAATGTTCAAATTTAATTTGATCTTAATGAAGACAATTTATTTATTATCCAACTAAGCGAGTGAGATTATGAAAAAACATTACCATTACAATTACCATCATGTAGATTTGGTTTAAAGACATTAAATAACTCTATCTTACAATTTATCCACAAGCGTCAGTCTTTTCCCTTGAAAATAATTTATTTTGGATGAAAATATCCTTCCATTTACTATCTTTCATTATAATATTAACAAAAAAGGAGTCATTTTCTCAGAAATGATATTTTTGTCTAATAACATTGAAGAATCAAAGTGGTTTTTCAAAACATCTTTTAATGGAATCACCCATTTGATGTATTGGTTGTAATTTTAACTGTGCGCTCCCTCTGATATCTTTTGCAACTTGACAGATTGACGGTCAATGATCAAGAAGTGTGAATGGAATAATGGGACAAGTGTTCGGAGAAAGGCTGGTTGCATCCGTGATCCACTTTACCACTACCAATCTCAATCCACCATTCACACTTCCCTCCTCTTCACCTCTCACTTTTAATCCATTCTTTTTCTTCCCCGTCAATGTTGCAGAAAAAAATGAAAATGGTGGTGGATGCAGCACCACCTTCTTTATCCCCGCCATATTGGCTCAATACTGCAGCTCTTGGCCTCTCTTTGTTTGTTTTCAATTCAGAACAATCAAGATTTGTTCTGGGAGCATATCTTTTTGTGGTGTTCTTGTCCGTCTAGTTCAGTTCTGATTTCTTGCTACCTCCACTATAGTTAATATGATCTCATCTTTTGTATCTTTCCCTGCATTGCATATTTCTGTCAGAGTGTCACTGGTTGCGTTGAGTTTTCTCGGACTAACATTCCGCCATTTGGGTTGGTAGTCGCTTCTTTCTCTCAAACTATCTTCCGAGGTGGGTTTCTTCTTGGATTATCATTTCTTTGGTTTATCTTCCCTTTCTTTTCTATTCCCAACCCCCAGACTGGAGTTTTGCTGTTTTTCTTGATTATGTTGTTCTGAATTGCATGTTTGTTTCCTGTGTTTGGTTTAAAGCTCTGATGGGAAGGCTCTATGTAGTCTCAAAGGAAATGGGTAATTGAATATGGAAAGAGCTGGAACTCCTCTCATTCACCCCATGTTCTTGGGTTGAGTTCAATGATGAAACCCATTTGCGTTTCTCTCAATTTCTCAGTTTTGGGAATCTCAAGCCGTTGGGTCCGGGAATTGCAGGTGAGCGCTTGACCGGTGTTGATTTCAGCTATAACAGTTTCTCCGGTCCAATTCCCAGCGGAGTTTGGAAATTGTAACTTCTGGTGAATTTAGACCTGTCTGGAATAATGATTTGTAGGTGAAATGCCCTTAAATTTGGACAGTTTGGAAGTTAGAATATCTGAGCTTGTGGAATGATTAGTGACTGGTTCAGTCTCCCTGAATCATAACACCGGATTCGAATTTAGCGATGCTACCTGAATTCAAACAAAACTCAGTGGTTGATCCCTTTAGTCTTGAAATGCTACTCAAGATGATAGCCCTATGGTTGCTTATGGTAAATGTTATCATTCTACTATTCAAATCTTCCATTGATAGTGAATTGGAGGAGCTTTACTTGAATCTCAACAATTTTTTGAGTTTTCTGAAAGTCTAAGCAATCCTTCAGACCCTAGTTTGACTAGATGTGAAACAATAACAGCAATCTGAAGAATTACATTCCTTTGAGTTCAGGCAATTGTGAAGTGGATATGGTTTTGTCCATGAATGATTTCAGTGGTGAAATTCCTCAAGGTTTTAGAGCAATTGTGCTAGCTTATCACGGTTGCTGCTGACGGCAGTTATCAGGTGGTGTCATCTTCCATTGTTGTGCTACTAAGCTCTACCTTTTGTACTCTCTGAAAACAGTTTCAGGAAAGATACCATCTGATATTGGGCAGTGCAAGTCCTTGAAGCTTGCAACATACTCAAGAAACCAACTTGAAGGAAATCCAAAATGGGTAAGAGTTGGATATGATTACAAGACCGTTTATTCAATATTTTGAATTTATGATGAATTCTACTAGTCTTTGGAAGATTCCAAGCCTTGAGATTGTTTCTTTATTTTAATAACAGTCTTTCAAGGAGAATTGCCTCTTGAGATAACCGAGCTCAAGCTTCAGAAGAACAGCATCTCCTTATTCAACAATCTGGATTCTCTGGCATCACCTCAAGGTTTGGGTATCAACAATCAGTTGGTGCAGTTAGATTTTACAAATAATAAGTTCTTTGTGAAATCCTGTGTTGCTTTAGTAACGGAAGCTAATATGCTGATTAACTGGAACTGATCTATTCAAGGCATTGTATCCGCTGGTGCTCAGAGCTGTTCATCTTGAAGTTGATTCTTAGGAAGAATAATCTAACAATTGATTCCCAATTTTGAAAAAAATCCTAACCTTTTTATTGGACCTCAGCCCCGAAAGCAACATCAATGGAACAATTCAGCAGCTTGAGGGAGGCTTCTTTAATCCTCCATCAACTTGTCTGATGAACAGGCTTTTTCAGGACTAATACCCGAAACTGGAAACCTCTAATGTTCTTCAGGATTTGGAATCTTCCATAATGATTTGGAGGTCATTGCCATCATATCAAACTATAGAATTTATTTAAATTTGATGTGGGGTTCTTCACTGATAATAATTCCCATCAAGTGTTAAGGAGCTTCAAAAATTTGTCCAGTTTTGGTTTTGAAGAATCTCGTTTATAGAGGTAAATTCCATACTCTTGTCTGAACTGTTCCTCTCAGAGACTACAGCTTGGTGAAACATTTTTGCAGGGAAATATTCCTTCATCAATTGGAATGTTGCAAAATCAAATATTCATTGAATATCAGTCTGCTAACAAATTGACAGGTTCTCCATCGGAGTTCAGGAAGAGGTTGTCATGCTAAAGCGATTGAATGTCATCTCTGGCAATAATCTGGGAGCTTTGCTCAGCTCTTGATGGACTCATTCTTTAGTCTGTGATTGATGTTCATACAATCTTTTCCAATGGTCTCTCCGGAAACTCTACAGATTTTTGAATTACCATCTCCATCATCTCTTCGAGCAATCCTATTTGTGTCAACTGTCCCAAACTGGTGGCTTCTTGCATCAAATCAATTTCAAGAATCTGAACAACTCAAGCATGACAAGGCTCTGAAAATCTGAGGAATTGCGCCTACCGGTGCTCTTGCATCATTGCTCGTTCTTGTGCTCGTTGGACTTATGTTTCTCTGGTTCATTCAAAGAACAAAACAGGAAGACAAGAAGATCACTGCTGAAGGTTCACATCTTCTCCTCTTCAAAGTGATAAACTGAAATCTCAATGATCCTATATCATTGGAAAAAAGACCCATGGAACCGTTTATAAGGCTTACCGTTAGGTCCATATGATCATTATCTTGTAAAAAAACTCAGTGTTTGGGAGCTTACAGGAGGGAGGCCGCCATGGTTAGAAAGTTAAACGGTTGGAGAAAGATCAGACTTACGAATTTGGTCAAGTTGGAAAGTTTCTGGATCAGAAAGGACCTGGCTTTTATCTTTACAGAGTGCATGGCCAATCTGACCCCTTCATGATGTTGCAGATGAATCTGTATTTTGACATGGGATGTTCGCTGCAAGATGCTTAATTGGAATAACCATGGATTGGCATATCTTGCACCATGACTGTGATCACCACATTGTACATCAGATGTGAAATGAAGAACAATAACTGGGCTTCCGATACGGGCCTCTTATCTCTGTGATTTTATTACTCAGCTGCTGGATCGAGTCCTCTTTGTAAAGTCTCTATCTCGATTCTTGGGTACAATCGGATATATTACAGGTAATCTTTGTTCATTTATTGTCGATTTATTTGTTTATGTATTTCTCTGTTATTTATGTTTTTAATTTTAAGATTAAATTGACTTTGTCATGTAACAGAGAAATGCATTCTAATAACAAAGAGCCAAAGAGTCTGTCTGTATAGCTTTGGTTGTTCTGTGCCAGACGTTACCAGAAAAGGCTCTGACCCTTCATTTATGAAACCGACATCGTGGGGTGGGTTCAGTCTATTTGGAGGAACGGAAGGAGTTGATAAAATTGTTGACCCAAGCCTTCAGGAAATTCTGATCAAATATCATGGATCAATGATTTATGATATTTGGTGGCTTCAAGATGTGTACTCAAAAGGAGTAAATGAGACTCTAATGTAGAAGATCTTGTGATAGATTAAGCGTTGTCTATACCTGATGATCACAAAAACAACGTTTAATACCCCATTTGGTTGTGCTCACTGGTAACACCCCTTCTTTCGTCTATTTTTACTTGTTTGATGAAGTGCTGCTCGATTGTGTTGTGTTTATGATTGTCTTCTTTTCGTTTCCACCTCTCTTTTGTGTTTCTTCATCTGCACTCAAAACATCTACTATTGAATTAAGTTTGCCGGCTCAGAAAAGCCAGAGACAGAAGATATTGTTAATTATCAATGGATTCATGCCATTTCATTAGATAGTGCTGCTTTTCATGTTGCATATGGTTGTAAAATTACTATCAATTTAATTCTATCGAATCAAATTGCTCTAGCTCATCGTCTAATTGGATAACATGATGGTGAATGCTGCCTGACATTTTTCTTATATAGTTTGATCTTTGTTTTCTGGCCACTAAGCCGAGAAGCGACCAGTTAGATGGAGTTGCTTAGTTTCGGTTTTACGGCAGTATATTTATTCTTTTTCATATCAGAAACTTACTGTGAGTGAGGGTGGTCGATGGTGTAAATAAGAAATTGATTCTGATTAAAAGCGAAAATCGTAATTTGAATTCTGAAAATTGTAATTTAGTTAAAAATCGAATTTATTCTCACAGATCTCTGGATGACAGTTTCACCGGTTGGAATGATCGTAATCTGATTGTGGCGTAAATTTAAGTATCTTAAAGCGACAGATTTGCGTTCAATCACGTTTGAGTCTTAACGTTCGATCTGACCAGTCATATATAATCTTCGTATGCCGTAAAGTCAGTACCGACGATAATGATGAAAATGGGCCAGTAAAAAGTAAATGAATGTGAAAGCGGAAAAAGAAAGGGCGTGAAATGTCATTTTTGGAATATTAATGAAATTTAAATGGCAAAGAGCAAATAGTACTCATCTTCTTCCTCAATGGGGGTAAAAAAGGAAATGAAAGAGGAAGTCTGAGTAGCTCAGTTTTGGGAGATTTTAGAAAGCTGACACACCTGCAAGCTCCCTATGATCGGCATTAAACTTTAATTCTTGGACAGAATCAAAACTACTCTGCGCGGAGGGAACTGGCGTGGGTCTGAGAGTTGGGAGTTCCCAAGGCTCCTTGAGGTAGGAGTTTCTCCTCTTGTTTTATTCACTTTTAAATATTTTGAATCTTGGTGATTGAGTAGGTTTGTGGTTGAGCCTTGGGACCAGTGTATGAATTTTGAGTACCCATTGGACGGTAGTAGCTTGTTGGTCTGGGTTGTCAAATATGATGATTGTTGATAATCGTAGTTGATTGGATGAAGTAAATGGCGTGTAGTTCAGCGAGTGACAACGTTTTGTTCAGAATGATAGCGGTTTGCTATTCGATAATATTCTAAAAATATATTTTTGTGTGAATATATGTTGAAAGTGTTAAATTAAAATTCTTCCGTGTTTGATCGTGAATCAGAGTATTAATTTACGATGTATGAGTAGTAAATTACTAACATGATTGTGTGATTTGAATTATGATATGTGTTATATATTCTTGCGTGATTCATTATATTGAAGCTGGCATCACGTGCATTAATATCTGCTTGAGCATACAAGATTATAGGGTAGTCGTACGAGATGATCTAAGCGGTTCGGTGTCAAAACATTAGTTATCAGATCAGTCAATTTAAAATAACTGTCGTCGGGCTGGCGGTGTTGATATTCGTTGGAGATGAATCCTGACAAATAATATATCAATCGTCGGACCAGCCCGATGATATATATATCATTAGGAGGGTTGTCATTAATAAGCGATAGTCTCTGCGAGCTTAGGCGAGTGTGAGAGAGTCGTGAGGACTTGGGATCACGGGTTGCGTCGTGTGAGCGATTAAGTGGATGTTCCACCATTTGCCGAATGTGTTGCTGGGCATTCTTTTCTGGCAGGTGGTGATGTGTAGAGGCGATTCTCTGAGCACTATTCTTGATCTGATGGACATCTTTAGCACAGTGCGAGGCGTGCGAGGGCAGGTAGATCTAGAGAGAATTTGATTAGAAGAAAAGCGGTTAATGGCTGAACTTTGTGATGTTCATGTAGAATTTAAGTATTTTAATATGGTTGTATGAAGTAAACATTTGAACTCTTGTAACTATTGGGTATATAGTTGGATTCATAGTTGGTATGTATATTTGATATTGTTTATGGTAGTGGTAGTATTATATGTGATTAGTTATATTACCTTTGTTGGGGCCGGATAATATATATCTTGTATTTGGGGTGAAACTCTCGTCTCGAGGAAGCTGCGTTGAGAGCAGTCAGGTATGAGGCATGCTTATGTTTAGAGTTGTGGTGTGTGGACCGATAGAAATCGCAAACAGATATCGGAAACAAATTATCACGAATGCTGGGACTCCGGGTTGAGTGCTCTAATCGCGTGGTGGTTTGATGTGGAGTATAGGTATATGGAAACATCAGATTGAAGTTTGGGGCTTGACTTAGTTGTGATAAGAACATCGCTGGGTGTGGTTCAGTGTTCGGTTGAGTATGAAGTTACCTAGAAAATCACGAGGCAAACTAGAAACAGCATACATGCGTGTCAGTGGATATGTTTGTGTGATTGTTGAATTATTGTATGATAGTGTTAACATTCACCACCTTGTTTTTATGTGTGTTATTGGAATATTTGTCAACTAGTGGTTGCGTAGTTGGAGACTGTACTGGGAGGTTTTTAAGTGTGTAAAAGAAAAAAAAAGCTGAGCAAAAATAAATGAAAATGATTGGAAGAATTGTGGTTTAGAGGTGAAGAAATTTAATTTTTTTAAGGTTTTAAAATTTTGTGAAAGAAAATTAAATAAATAAATGAAATTTATTTAGTTTGTTAAATGAGAAAATATTAAAAATAATAATTTTTAAATTTATTTGGTTATAAGAAGGAAAAATAGACCTATGAGATTTTAAATATGACAAAAACTACAGAAAATAATTTTATAAATTTATTTAGTGGAGAAAAAATTTTTTGATGTGGCTGGAAAGATTTTTTTAATTCTTGAAATAAAAGAAAAAAATAATTAAAATAAACGGAAAAAAAATATGGTGCAAATGCGGAAGAGGAGACTCGCCCATTTGTGATAGGGATCATTATATTCTTGAAAGAAGAAAGATTTGAGGGTGATTGTGTTATTATCAGCTATAATGTATTTAGAGCTTGTGTATTCATAGTTGCAATTAGTGTTTAATATTCTGAGAAAACATTCATTGCGAAAGCGTATTCTTGACTCCAGTTTCTGCGAGAAGAAAATTGGAAAAGGTTGAAAGTGTACTTCATGACTACACTGATCTGTTCATTTATTAATCTCAAAGCCGAAAAATTTAATTCTGTTTACCATCTGATCTCTTGGCAATAAATAAAGCAGAAATGTATGGCAATGGGAGTCTTCTGTATATGACAAGCAAAGGTAACGCAGACGGCGTCTGAGGCTCAAGCGGTATGACCTTTTCAGTACTTTGAGAAATCTTCTTTGAAGCGGCGAGCTTAGGCTAATGATATGGCGCGACCTGCGTGTGTGTGTGAGACTCGTGAACCTGCTAACTGCGCGGCGTGCCCTGTCACGCATAGGTAAGGCATGTTAAGTGCGATTATTTGGGCGTTGGGTTTTAAGTGTTTAACCAGTTCGACTTCGATTTTGACGGTTACGACTGATGCTGACTGCGGTCAATTTTGAGAGAGAAAATTTTAGAAAATTTTTTTTTTATTAAATTAAATAAAATCAGTCAGTCAATAATTTGATAAAATTTTGAAAAATAAATTTTCAATAAAATTTTGAAAATAAAAATTTTATTGAAAACAATATTTTGATACAAAATTGATTTAACGTATACAGCGAAGTTATGTGTATGATTAAGTGCTGGGCACGACTGTTTATCACCTTAGAATCTTTATTATTGTATTCGCACTACCATTTGAAGTGTGATTGCGCGGTGATTGCGTGAAACTATATGCATGGTGTAATGTGTATAGAAAAAGAAATGAATCTCTAAGGTTAAGGCTTATGGCAGGGATTTGAATCTTGAAAATGAATAAGAGAAGCTGAGAACCTTATTGGTCAATAAATTGATGTTGGAATTTATGTAAGGAAATGAGCAGTCGGTTCATGGTTGTAAATCTGTGGTAATTGGCATGGCTGCATTGCTAGTTATTTGAAATAGAAAATCCCCTGAATCCTTATTTGTTATCGGGCCTGTAGAATGGCGTGGCAGAGGGCGAAGACGTGAAGAACGTCCCAGGAAGCATCAATTGGGGCTTTCCTGCCGACATTTGTTGGTAGCTGTCATTTGATAGTGGCGCTTTGTTGGTGTGGAGCAATGCAACCAGATGCTATCGCCTGATGGGTATAAGCGGTGAGCTTGGGAAGATCCTAGTAACCTCCGGAGGGTTTGGGACATCTCAGACCTTCACGGGGGAGGAAGTCAAGTCAGTGTGAACCATTGGTTTATCTGCGGAATCGAAGAAGGTGTTGAGGCACTGGAGTTTACCTCGACCGACCGGATTAGACAGCTTCGTTCTATTAGAAGCGAGACGTCTGATGAAGCGAGATGCCCGAGACATAGAGGAGCGTTTATGAATTTCTCCACAGGGGTGAAAAAGACAGGATGTATGTGAAGTTAGTTGATCTGAGACTCTCGATGGGCGAACTAATGGATATGTCAGTTCGATGTCGTCACAGGGGATGGATTAATTTGGCCAGCTTACGGGATGGATTACCAGTGATCAGTGGCGTGGAAGATTCGCTATCACTGGAAGGCGTCACCATATGGTGGTATTTGGGAGGCCAGCGTGTGTACAGAGACGGTATAAGTAAAGTGTCGGGGGCCGATTAACGGAGTTGTTATGGCTTGCCCACCCCACAGAAGGGCGAGAAAGAAGCGGACTTAGATCACCTCAGTGGTTCTTGAGTCATGATATTTTTGGATGAGCTGTCACGTTTACCTCCACATGGGGATGTGGAACTTGATTATTGAGTTACAAATTATTTTATGCAGTCTCTATGACTCATATGGGATGTGCAGTTGAGTTGAGGAACTGGGAGGTCGGCTGCCCAGACTCACGGGCGGGTTCATTAGGCCAGGAAACGCCGCTGCTCAGGCGCTCAAGTTACGTGCGAAAGAAGGATAAGACCCATACGATTGTGCATTGACTACGAGCGATTGAATAAGTTCTCTCAGTGGTACCTTTAAAGTTGATGATTTATTTAATCAGATTGAAGGGCTTGATAAAATCGACCCAGCCATACAATTTATCAGTGAGGGTGGAATGAATATCCCTAAGGCAGCGTTGGGCATTTATGTTTTTGAGGTTCTGGTGATGCCCTTGGATGACCAATCCTTGACCACCTTCTATGAGTCATGCAGGATGTTCGACCTTGTTTAGATGGAGTTTGTCGTAGTCTTGTGGCGACATTTGATCCTCTCGATTAAGTGGAACACAATTATCCGCGAGGATTGTGTTCGATTCAAGGCGTGAGTATGTTAAAGTTCGAGTCATCTGGTTTTGTTACGAGGGAGATTTTTGAGACGTGATTTGTCGTACCAGTACTGATGTCAATTTGACTTCAAGAGGTTGAAAGCGTTGATGATTGGGGAGGGCAGAATCGTCGATCTTGAGAATCACAAATCGTTTCTTGGATTAGTGGGTGTATAAGGAGACTCGAGGAAATGGTGAGGTTGTCAATTCAGGCTGGGATTATGGGATTGCTTTCGGGATATGGACTCCATGCGGTTTGAGATGATACTGATATAGAGAAATCGAGGATACTTGGAACAAACGAGATCAGGTGTTGTGGCAAAGAGGAGATCAGGCTTTCTCTGGTTGGAAGAAATGAAGGAAGAACTCTACAACTACTGCCCCAGTTTAATTTAGGGCCGGAAAGTTGGAAAAGCTGATGGCAGGATTTTAGGAAGCGGGGTGAGCTTCCGGGGCCGTCAGTCGGTTCGTGAAGTGAGGCAGGAGTATCTGAGTTCATTCTATCTGCACCCCAGTGCGGTCGAAGGAAGCTAGTTTCGGTTCGGGTCTGCCTTTATCTAGCACTTCCGTGACCACAGAATGGGCGAAAGGGCAGTGTGGTGATCAGAGACGGTCAGTGCGCGCGTTTGGAGCGTGGTGGACCTTAGAAGGTGTGACGCATTGGTTTGTTGATTGCCGGAACGACCTGGACGATTAATCAACCGTGGTTCTTGATAATTGAGACCTGGCGAAAGTTCGTCGCCACGTTGACGATGATTTGAACACAGAAGTTCAGGCCTTTAAACCAGGTTCAGATGTTCTTGCTGCGGATGTAGGGTGAGGGTTGGTGACCTAATAAGTGGATTATAATTAGAAGTCTCTGGATTAACACCATGGTTATCAGCGCTGACTTAAATTGGTATATTAGAGTAGAGGTATTAATTTGAATCTTACTTTGAATTAAGCTGATTAATTGTTGTGTTATTGAGGCTCGGTAAATAGATGTCATTCATGACATCCATTTAAAATTCAACAGTGAGATTCGGTTGTCGATGGTTAACGACATTGGAAAGTTAAGTTTACAACGAAAGGTTGACAGCCAGGATTACGTCATTGTATGATTCACATCTACGGGTGTTAGAGGACACGTTGTGAGCACATAAATGCAGGTAAATGAGTTAGAGGCAATTCTTAGACTAGGTCACCTCTATGAGTTATCAGGCGAGTATCTGGTGGATGCGCAGGTGTGAGCATTGTGCACTCAGGAGCCATGTAGATCCACTGGTTAAGGATGGTGAAAGTGCTAAGGAAGAGCTCAATCAGCTAGTGCGATTTGATTAGACAGCATACAGAGAAGGTGACGTCTGTGGCCTCATGCTTCTCGACTCGGAAAGCGGTGAAAGTTATCGCGTGTCTGACGTCGACACAGAGTTGAGGTTGGTGATCGGCGTTTTCGCGAAGTGCATTACAGAAGAGTAATTAGGTCCGTGGCGGAAGCGCAGAGGTTTTGTTGAAGATATTGAGGGTGGCTGCGCTAGCGTCTGGTGGCGATTCCGTGGCGTATCCGATTGTCGCGTGAGTCTTCGCGTCTCCGTGCTCGGAAATATCACCGGTCTTTCGTGTGGTGGATTGAGATGAGATTGAAGTTGGCCAGTGTTGGATATTTGAGGAGGGGCCAGGTGTGCATTTGGACCGCGCGTCCGGGTTTGCTGACCTTAGCTGGTAGTAATGGTCTTCGCGGCGTGCGCAATGAGTGGAAAGTATACGTGCGGAGCGCGATGGCGCGTGAAGCGCTATCACTTTAACAGGTGAAGTCGTGGTTTAGTGTTTGAAGTTGATAACAAATTTATGCGTGATGGTCTGCGTTGTAATACCGTGGTGATGATGATTAATCACTGATTTCGGGCCAAATTCGCCTGGAAAATATGGGCGAAGTTCGATTAGAATAAAAGAGGCCAAATCGTAGTTGATTGCAATTGTAATTCGGTTTTGTCGAATTGTTCTCTAATCGGATACGTCAAACGATTGTCGTTGGAATCGACCGTATCCCCAGTTAGCGTAAAATTTAGTAATATTTGAACGATCGAATTTCTGCGTTTTGAGCATCGGCGTTTTGAGTCTTAGTAAAGAAAGCGTTCGATCTCGACGAAAGTCGTATCTGTAATCTTATCATCTGTAGTGTGCTCAGTGAATGGTAATGATAATGACGTAGAAATAAATGAATATCAGCGAGAAAGAAGGACGTAAATGTCATTTTGGAATGTTCTGATAATGACAAAGAAGCGAAATAGTGCTCATCTTCTTCCACCTCCGATGGAACCAAACGGAAATGAAGGAGATCTGATGGCTCCAGTTTTGGGAGATTTTAGAGAGAGAGAGCGCCCTCTACCAGCCATAGTGATCAGGCCAATTGGCTCTGGACGGCTCTGCTTTCACCAGTGGAGAGAACTAAGCGTGGGTCTGGGATTAAAGTTAGCTTCCTTGAGGTAGAGTTTTCTACCTGCCAAGTTTGTCCTCTTTTTAAATACTGCAAATGTTTGAAATTTGATTAAGTGGTTGTGGTCAGGCAGAATGAATTGATATAATTTTAGTACCCGTTGGAGCGGCCAGTGGCCCACCTGACTGATTGGGTTGCAAATGGTGAACTGGTGTCTGATGTGATTGATTTGGATGAGGTCGAAATGGTAGTGAAACCGGGTTCATGAAAGTGGAGGCAGCGTTTTTAATGATTTTCAGGAATGATAGCAGTTCTGTTCACGGAATAATTAAAAATATTTTTTATTGAATATATGTTTGATAGTGATTTAAATTAAATTGATGGTGTTTTGATGTTAACTGAGTATTAATTTGATGTGAGTTGTAAAAATTAAATGTTACTTGGCCAATTCTTTGTTGATTTGAATTATCACCAGGCTATTAAATGTTTATATATTTCATGTGATTAGGTTTATTGAATTTAGTAAATCATTCATGCACCACAGCTAGATTTCTCCCCCAAGATTATAGTGATCATGAAATGATCTAGAAAACGATTCGGAGGGTTCTCCAAAAACATTGCGATTATGGAAGGTAGTCCAAATTTTAAATATATTCATTCCGAGACATTGATTCAATATTATTAGGAGGATGATAACAGCAAATAATATATCAATCGTGTAGACGGCAGTGATATATATATACATCGGAGGTTGTCAGTAATAAAGCAATAATTACCATCCCTGAGAACGGCCGAGTGTGAAGTCGATGAGGACTCGAGGATCTGAGTTAGTCAATAGACTAAACTTAATTAGGATCGTACATTTAGGTTGAATGTGTGTTCACTTTCAAGACATTCTTATTTTACAACCGGTGGTGATCGCCACGACTTGATGGTCTCTCTGACTTTGGCTCACCGGTGATCAGGACCTCTTTCTTACAGTCTGAGGGTGCGAGGAATGACTCGTCTGGTGGTGAAGAAAAACTGGATTAATGGCTTTGGCTTGTAATATTATGTATTAAGATTTAAGTATTTTATATATGTTGTACAAGTAAAGCATTTATTCTTTATCTTTATTAGTTATATCAGTTGGATTCATATTAGTTGTGCATGTATTTTGAGTATTGTTTACTGGGCTTGCAAATGGTAGTATTCTGTGATTGGTTATCTTCTTATTGTTTAGACTAGATATCTGAGTCTTGTATTTGGGTAAAACTCTCAGGTACAAAGAGGCTACGTCGATTTCACAGGTAATCGGTAGCAGAAAGCATCACTTGTATTCAGCGGAGTTAATGATTGTTAAGCAGGACTGAAATAGGCGTCATGGATATGTGAAATTCATAATAAAAGCCTGTGGATCATAGGAAATTTCTCTCCAATTAGTAATGATTTTGTTTATACTTTTTGGTGGTGTATGTTTTTGTAAAGTTCTGAAAATTTATTGCAGGAATCTCGATTCAAACCATCGGTGTCTGGCCTTAATTCTTATCTTTCCTCCCCAGCAATACCTCATCTTCTTCATTCTGTTTACTACTGTTCTTCCATCTTTTAAATTACAATATCACATGTTCTCCGGTATCTCTAACTGGATTGTGATTAAAACAACAAGTTTATAGACAACAATTGTAGCTGAAAAAAACAAAGATACACTTCCCAATGTTTGCAATCTAACATTCATATATAGATCATTCCCTCTCATATAATCTGTAAGTTAAAAAAAAAATTAGCTAACCATGATTAGTTATATTCATCGTGCAAATATAATTTGACATCTCTAGAACCAGTTTCAGAAACCTGAGTCTTTTGATTCTCCACCACAATGCGACTCAACGATCACACAAACATTTACTCGATATTTCCATAAAAGAGCTTTCTACATGTATATTTAGTCACCGCCATAGACATTTCTAGATCAATATATCATCAACACCTTAATCTTTGTAAATTGATCTTGAACATTCTCTTCCTTGTACTCGGCTTTCCTTTGTGGTTTACATTTTAGCACATCTAAAACTTAAAATCCTTTTCTTTCTCATGAACAAAATGATGATATGTTTTTTTTTATTTAAGTGCAGAACTATTCATCGTAAGATTCCTGAGTCTGTTGAGTTTTCCACCAAGAAAAATATATGGAGAAATATCTTTGCAATAAACTAGAGATCAGTAGATCTGAGTTGTATGTGTCAAGTCATGTACAGTTTTGGATACATGTCATCATTTTCTTGCACACCCCAATGTAATTAATTCTAGTACTCGTTTCTTCACTTATTGTCAAATATGACGATAGTCGATTCACCTATTTCTTTAGTTTCACCAAAAAATAGTTTGGCCCCCTTCAGAGCTTGTTCATATCACGCCTCTTTATTTCCATCACTTGGTAGATGGTTTGTTCATTCATATAAACGTTAAGAATCTTTTGCTGAAAATGTCAGAACGCCCAGGGC
Organism: Tetrastigma voinierianum; assembly: GCA_016808115.1. Lineage (NCBI taxonomy): Eukaryota > Viridiplantae > Streptophyta > Magnoliopsida > Vitales > Vitaceae > Tetrastigma > Tetrastigma voinierianum. Next base: position 195,511 of record JAEQBH010005829.1, read on the forward strand.
TGATGCTATTAGAGAACACACAAGTTCAGATTGCAGTGTTTAGATGTTTAACAACCACTACATATGCAAGTAGCAACCCAGTTGTTCTAGATGTTTAGCACTAAATATGACTGATATTCTGTTGTGAGAATAATGAACTTTAAGGTAGTATCTTTTCCTGATGCTCCCACAGTGTGTTCATCACCTTCTCCCCTGGCCCTTGAATTTAAAAAATACCGTCTGACAGGCGTCTGAACTCCACCAGTTACCTTTATTTCTCGGCCGGTTCAGATTCTCTTTAGCTTCACTCCTGTCAGTTTTCTTGCCTTGTCAAAGGAAGAAGCTTTTTGCTGGTGAGTCACACATTGTCACTGGCTGCATTTGAGGAAGATCAAAGGAAAGGAGAATTCAAAAGTCATAAAGTAAACATAGAACTGATGTGTTTTGCAATGTTAAGCTATCGTGAACAAACATCGTTGAAGCTCAAAGGTAAATTTAGCTTTCCCGTAATCTTATTTCAGTATTGTCATGAGACGTGATTCTTGAGCGAAATGGCAACCATCAGACTTCAATTAGGTTATAAACCGAATTCTCTAACTATCATATACATGATCATCTCACGAATAATGCTAGGATGACACAAAAAAAATCATTTCAGGGGATCGAAAAACTTGCTGAGGCATGAGTTCTTGTGGGCTCCTCAGAAAACACCCTGCCATTTCTCTTTCAATGCCTGTGTGGGTTGACTGATCCATTTTCTCTGGCTGCTTTGAATGGCATATGTGAAGAGAGAGAGAGATGAGTGAAATCAGGATTATGAAATGGGACGTCATTTTCTGTTTGAAGGTTGATAAGAGGGGTTGAAGAGATATTACATTTGTGGATTACAAAGAAAGATGCTGTGCTGTCATCAAAACTCCCAACTCTTATCTTTGCTTATAAACTCCAACTTTGGCACATTCCCAACTATATTAGATCAAATATTCTTCCCTGATATCTTGGATTGGATTTTAGTTTAGGAATTTTGGATGAATAAGGGATTCCAATTACACTTCTTGATATTGATTAAACCTCAATATTGCAGAATCTTTTATCATACTGTTGCAACTTGAAAAAAAAGGTATTCATTCCACCCATCATTCGTTGCAAAGTTTGAGACTTGTATGCAAAAACATCTCAGTGATTGTGTAATTTGTACAATTTCTTAAAGTAAACGTTCTTTGGCACTATATTAGTATGGATTCTCTGTCTGGTAGGCGTCTTTAAAGTTATAAGAGGCAGCTAAGCCAGCAAACAATGTTAATGGTTGAAGTAAAATGTATTTTCATGGACGAGTTCTTGGCCTGTCTGTAGGGTTTTGATTAGTTCAGCCCAATGATGGTGTTTGTTCTTTGCAGTGAATCTTAAGGATTTCAGGAGGACTATTATCACGTGTAAATGTTTGTCGCATCTACCATTGAATAGGAAGAAAATCTTTGCAATAGTGAATTATATAATCCCAATAAATGTGTTTAGGTTTTGTTAGTTTGAAGTCAATCATTAAAAAATTTTATTAAAACGACAAGTTAAAATAAAATAAGTTTTTTCTTTAAAATCCATTATATATTAATTTTGATACTAATCACTCATACTCTGTTTGAATGTCTCATAGCTTTTTAAGCAGTATTTCGTTCTTTTTAGACCGAACTTTTCATTGAAAGTAATATTTACCAATTATTTCTTTTTCTGTTATTAAGTCTTTAAATGTTTATTAGGAGAATACTGCAATGGTTATATATATCATATACTATATACCTCTGTGCTAATAAATCTCTCAAAATCTAAAGGCCTAACTTTCCTGTTTTTCGTTTCTTCCTTTCTAAATTCTTTGAAATGGAATGAAAGACTCTTATCCCCATCTAGAGTTGAAAGAACAAAAACAGTTAAACCAACAATCAAGAATAGTGCAAATTTTGATGCAAAACTCGATAATTGAATCACCTTTACAAAAACTCAAATGCCCCCTCAATCACAGACCAGAAAAGAATTACTAACACTTTTCATCGTCCAAACATCTTTCTTCCAGAAAATACCAACAACATCAGAATTAAATAATCAAAGGAAGAAAATTTTTACTAGGAAGAAAAGAAGAATAGAGAGGGAGGAAAAAATACTTACTATGATTACAAGGATTGAGCTGGCAAGAATACATGGGTTCATCATCTAATTTGCAGAGAAGGTAGAAGCAGCAAATCATGCATTCTCCCATGAAGAATGGGATTGGCGAAGAGATCGAATGCGCAGGCTCAGGAGCTGCATCAGGACTGTTTCAAATCCCTATCTCCAGATGGCTTTTGGTTTCTCAACTCAAATCTTTCCATTGCTTCCTAACATCTCTGTAAACTATAATAGTAGATTCTTGCTGAAAAATGTCAGATGTCAGTCTAGTTAGACTGAAAAATCAAAACATGCACAAACACATTGTGTACTCTCTCTCAATATCTAAAATGTAAAAACAACCCTATGAAATCCTTCTCCAATAACTCATTAAGCTTACTGAATGAGGACCATAATATCAAACATCTTCGAAACCGTGAGCGACTAACCAGGCAGTAGGCACATTTACTGGATACAATAAAGGAAACGTGTTTTAAGGTCATTGATTTAGGAATAATAACAAAAATTATAAAGATAAATCTTCCATGAAAATAATTATGCTTTAAGTATACAATTTCAGTCTATGTAAACTACCGTACTATCTTAGCCAAGGACATTTACTATGACAAGTGAAAAAAAGTAAGTACCTAAAGTTTATTAGATAACACAGATACTACCATACTACAAAACACAATTAATATCATAAACGTAGTGAATAATATATTTTGTGTATCATTCTTTCAATCATTCCCAAATCAATGGGTTGAAACACAGTTTCCCATCAAAAATATAATAGAATTGTAGGTTGACTACTAGCATTTGGCGATAAATTTATAAGGAAAGCTATATTCTGACTTTGCCTCCTTCCAATCTATATTTCTTTATGAGAAAAGGTCCATTTCCTAGATTATATGGGCAAAGGCCCACCATTAAATCTCAACACAAAATACCACTGGAGCTTATTTTCAAAAAGATATGGTTAATGTTTGTGATTATAAAACTGATGGAACTATCCGACACATTGAGCTCGTTTGGAACCGAAAAATGAAAGAAAAAAATGGAAAATGATTTTTAGTTTGGTTTATTTTTAAATTCTTAGTCTTACAATAAAGAAAGCTCCAATAACATATTAAATTAATTTATTAAGTTTAAATCACCTTTTCCTCAAAATTTCCTTTCTTCACTTTTCTTCTCTATTTCTTTCCTTAGTACTTTCCGGGTTCAAATTGAGCCTAAATTGACTCAGTTTACAGGCTAACTGTTAATAAAGCTACATGCTAACTAGTGAGGGCCAGCCAGTTTATTTTTATTCACATCTTTACTTGGTTTTTCAAAAACCCAGGTATGACCTCAGAATTTGGTTCTCCGTATTAGAGATGTACTGTTCCTGTGTTTGTTTCCATCATATGAAACGAATATTCACTTTAAAAAAAGGTTTGCTTAGCGCGATTAAGTGTTAATCCATATAGAAACCCACATATTAATATGTCCAACCAATGTTAGACCAATTTCAAGGTCAGTTGAAATTTTAAGCCCATTTACCATGACCTCGTGAAACTAACGGTTATCAAACCAATATTCCACATAAGCCTTAAAACAATATCATAAAATAACATATTCAGTTAAGTATCTTAATATAAAATAAATTGTTAGTTACTAATTTAATGGCATATTCTATAAATTCAAATTTCAACCTGTCAAAGATCACTAACAATAAAAAAAAAGGATAAAATCATTACTAATATAACATTAAACTAAAAATGTCAAATTTCTTGCATATTAATATTTTCTTTTTTTTATTAAAATAGTAAGAATGTAATATAACTATAAATAAATAATTTAAAGTTTAGGATTCAGGGCTTACCTTACCATATCAAGAAGGTGGTAGTTTCAACACAATCCCAACCTAACCTGTTCAAAACTTTATCCCAGCCACTCGTCTTAAGGTTGTAACAGAGTTGAGCAAGTTGAACCCATCTAAGTTGCAATGCAAATCTTTTCACAGGTCAAGATTTTTTTTATTTTTTGTTTCTTTTTTTATAAGAAAAGTCAATCTGATTTTGGACACGTTTAAACTTACTAAGATTAATATGATCTGTATGGCTAAACTTACTCCAAACCAAACTATAATTTTTTGATACAAGTCTCCAACTAAACAGTATTAACAGCGCCTAGACTTTCGTGCTAATGGATCAGAACAAAGAAGCTTTGTAACACTGCCTGGGTCCATCTCCTGTTAGTAATAAGTCATACTTTGTTCAGATCTCTGCCCAAACCCACTCGAGTTCAAATTCCGAGATAAGTAAGCGCCCTTGTGAAACAAAGCAGATGACAAACTTCATGTCCAACTAAGGCTACACACATGATTTAGCAAGCAGTATTAGATGGTTTGAACTCCGTGAAACAGAGCAGATGCAGATGAATGGGGATTGATTTTAAAGGCCTGCTGAAGACCGAGAGGATACAAGGCTCTTAACCTTACTCGATATCATCAAGCTTTGGTGTGAAAACTATATGAATAATGACAGTTTCAGTCAGCACATTAATAGCAATGTAGCAGTCACACCAGCTTCTACAACCACTACTGTCTGCTGCTATGCTAGCCATCTGTTCAAACTTTCTCAAAAGTTCTGAAAAATATTGGGATATTAAGGAGGAAGCCCAAAATTTAATGTGATAAATAATATGGCCATTTAGAGCAATAGGTTTTTAATTAAAAACTCTCCATCAAAATGCTCACAGTATTTTAAAACAAGCACAAAGTTGTACAATAAAATATGAGTACTTATATTCCTCCAAGCAAGTTATATAAAATCTCACAATAAATTTATTGAGTAGGAACCCAGCTGTTCATATTATTAAAAATTCAATAAGCAAGTGATCTCTATTAATTAGTATCTGAATTTTTCTTTTTAATCACATATAGAAGAACTTCTACTATCGGACAATTATTTAGACAGATACTTTTAACATAGACAAAAGAAAACAGTATTTTAAAAAAATCTGTGTTTCTCCTCAAAGATGATTCTCTCCAGAAATCTTATAGATGTGAAATTATCGAGTTGTAAAGATACCCAGTCAAACTACCAAAAAAATAAAAGCAGCTTGGATCTCTAGTAACAACCCCTGAGCGATGAAAAATAATATGTCGCCAGCTGTTCATTATAAGAATACAGAATATGAGAGATGAAACCAATTGCCTATCTCCTCCACATTTCCATCCACCTTTATATACATCTCATTGAAATATTATCCACCTTCCTCTGTAATGAGATCAAAACATATTGAAACAAAAACTATCTTTCAACCGGTCAACTGTGCTTACAAGCCGCCTCTTCCATTCTCTTTATAGGATGTATTCATTTTTCTCAGAAGGTCTTCTCTGAAGGGAATCATCCTAAAATTTTGATAGTTCCGTGGAAAGTTTCATGGCTGGCTGCATGGAAGCAACTCTCAGCTAGCTGATATTTGCTAATGTGCAATCTGCTGCTCTTCAATCTAGCCATTAGTATTTATTCAGAACCTTCTAATTTCTTCCTTCTTCCATGGATCTGGAGAAAAACTTTTATGAGCAAATTCACATATAAAATGAACACCTGGAACAAGCCTTCAAGTGTTTGACCCTAACTGCATGCTTAGAGTGGTCCTATCCTCAAAATCCTGAAAAGAACAATTATGACCAGCAAAGAACCATAAGAGAAGTTACATTATGGAAAAAGAATAATTAAAGACAGATTCCGATGAGAAAATAAACAACCATCTAAGACCAAAACAAACTTAAATCACAATAAAGAAGTACAACATAGTAAGCCACTCTTTCTTAACCAAAGAGAAACTGAGATACAATTGATGAAAACCTGTTCTTAATAGGAACATTGGAAGAAAGTTATCCTCAGAATTGAAAAGAATAAGCTGCATAAAAGATACCATATGGTCTAGGTGATTGAGTGTATAACTAATAAGGATAAGTTCTTTAACTTTCTCACCAGTTCAAACAAAGGTTCTTTATTTACTAAGCAACGTAAGAAAAGTAACAGCAGACAACTGGAAAGGGAGCACATCGAAAGAGCAATCCAAGCAGATCATGAATAGACAAGCCACCGATTCACAACCTTGAAATAAACACCAGTTAAATTAACAATGCAAAAATTATACTTATAATGTCATTAGATAAAACAAATCGTTACTTTAAGCCTCAGCAAAGCAGATAAGCAGAAAAGCACCGTCAAGGTACATGATTAACAGAGTAAGGATGCAAAGCAATGTTTAATAATTTTTAGCCATAAACATATCTTGATGTCAGTCAAAACACATCTAGGTATCATTAGCAACATATTGTACCAAACAATTGTTAAAGGTTGATCAACAAAGGCTGGTATACAAGCACACAATCAAGTAGATCAAGATATAATAGATATGAATGTAAAGCAAGCTGCTATTCACCTGGACCATCAAATTAAACCGATGAGCACTGCT